>JAEIFT010000677.1:0-117927 GCA_018904225.1 Lordiphosa mommai | reverse complement strand
GGATCGATTTTCATCTTTATATCCGGATTTTAATTAGAAGATTTTTTTTTTTAATCAAAGTGCTTGTTAGTGGGGTCAAGGTAGTTATACGTAACACAGAAAAGTAGTTTTCTATACTGTACAGTTTCAAGGGCCTTCCGGTCCTCTCATCAGCAAGCGTTTTCTTTCAAAAAGAAAACATGTATATTTACTGGAATGCTTGTCATTCTAATGAGAAACTAAACACACCATAAAAACACTTTTGAATGTCTTATTACAAATTATTGGCCCATGTTCAGTGGCACAAAGCCAAGGTCCTCAAAACTGTGCCGGTTCAGACAACCAGACAAGTTGTTTATGGCCAAGCAAATAAATAAATTTCATGACCAACAAGTCTCGCTCATCATCTAAACACATAAATTTGTCTCTAATTTCTATTGTCTATAAAAAGATATTTTTGTTACACAAGAAAATGGCTTTAAAATGTGAAACGGATTCCCCTTGCAATTACCGCAGAATCTGTCAGGCTATTTGCATGCCAAGCCACACACATACCCAAAACCGCCGCCGCCGTCGACGTCGTCGTTGTCTTGTATCCTGCCAATCAGTTGACAAACAATTGAATGTGCCTCATCAGCAAATGTGCCAACATTTGATTGATATTATGGGACAGTTACTTCAGGCAGCTGTTATTATCAAATAAGCGCGCATATCAAATAACAATACAAAAAGTGGAGCACACAAACTTTGCCAACGCTGCAGGGAAAAGAAAGAAAAGAAGGAACTCCGTGTCTGACTCTATGCACAAATAGACTTAAATAATGTGTACGTGGCCACACAGTCTCAGTCGCCTGTTTGCACATTTGTTTGCATTTACCAGATATTTGTGTATACTTCTTCTCCCCCTTTGTGCTCCACAGCAAAAGTGCAATTCGATATTATTGCCAACTGGCAAATAGTACCGAGGACTACTCTCTCTCCGTATATCGGTGCATCTGCATTAGTGTGCAAAATATTGCCATTTTGTCATGTGGTTGCCTGCTGAGGTTTTCGCTGTTTGCATTGTTCAAATTGTGGCTGAGCTCACTCCTTGGGTCTGCTACGGTTTACGCTTTTCATTTTCGCCTCAACCAAATATGATTAAATATTTCGTAATGAGACTGCGGTTTTTGTGGAAGGTTGACATTGTGTGTTGTAGTCGTTAGTTTCGTGAAAGTAAACGGAGTTAGGAGACAGGCACCAGAAGCTAATTGAAAATGCCAAATTGAATGGTGTGGCTCAAGTCAGCGCCAGGTGAACTCAAGAATTTTGTGGCTTTATAGAAGTTGTGTGAAATTTCAATTCTATGGTGGAGAAAGGGCTTAAAGCTTTATTGTACTTGAATTTATGTTAACAAACTTCTAGTTGAGCAAGAAATTTGAGGGGAGGAAATGCTTTGAGGGTCCATCAATACTTGCTGGGGCAAGAGGACAAATCCTGGCTTTGTTATCCGGCTCGAAGGACCAATAAAATGTTGAGAGGCGTTTTTATGTGGTATATGTAGGAAGTGCCTTTGTTGGATCCAGCAATGCTAGAACTAGAGGACAAGTCCTGGTTTTGTTATCCGGCTCGAAGGACCACTGAAATAAAATGTGTTTTTTTCTTCCAAAAAATTCTGGTATATGTAGGGAAAGCCTTTGGAAGATTCACCAATGCTTGCTGGGGCTAAAAGACAATTCCTGGCTTTGTTATCCGGCTCGAAGGACCAATAAAATGTTGAGAGGTGTTTTTTTTCCCTAAAAATAATGTGGTATATGTAGGAAGTGTCTTTGTTGGATCCATCAATGCTAGAACTAGAGGACAAATCCTGGTTTTGTTATCCGGCTCGAAGGACCACTGAAATAAAATGTGTTTTTTTCTTCCAAAAAATTCTGGTATATGTAGGGAAAGCCTTTGGAAGATTCACCAATGCTTGCTGGGGCTAGAAGACAATTCCTGGCTTTGTTATCCGGCTCGAAGGACCAATGAAATGTTGAGAGGTGTTTTTTTCCTCCTAAAAATAATGTTGTATATGTAGGAAGTGTCTTTGTTGGATCCATCAATGCTAGAACTAGAGGACAAATCCTGGTTTTGTTATCCGGCTCGAAGGACCACTAAAATTTAATGTGGTTTTTTACTCCAAAAAATTCTGGTATATGTAGGGAGTGCCTTTGGAAGATCCACCAATGATTGCTAGAGAGAGAGGACAAATCCTGACTTTGTTATCCGGCTCGAAGGACCAATAAAATGTTGAGAGGTGTTTTTATGTGGTATATGTAGGAAGTGCCTTTGTTGGATCCATCAATGCCAGAACTAGTTTTGTTATCCGGCTCGAAGGACCACTAAAATTTAATGTGGCTTTTTACTCCAAAAAAGTTCTGGTATATGTAGGTAGTGCTTTTGGAGGATCCAACAATGCTTGCAGAGGCTAGAGGACAAATCCTGGCTTTGTTATCCGGCTCGAAGAACCAAAAAAATGTTGAGAAGTGTTTTTTTTTTCCTAAAAATAATGTGGTATATGTAGAAAGTGCCTTTGTTGTAACCATCAATGCTAGGACAAGTGGGATCCATCAATGCTAGAACTAGAGGACAAATCCTAGTTTTGTTATCCGGCTCGAAGGACCACTAAAATTTAATGTGTCTTTTTACTCCAAAAAAGTTCTGGTATATGTAGGTAGTGCCTTTGGAGGATCCAACAATGCTTGCAAAGGCGAGAGGACAAATCCTGGCTTTGTTATCCGGCTCGAAGAACCAATAAAATGTTGAGAAGTGTTTTTTTTTCCTAAAAATAATGTGGTATATGTAGGAAGTGCCTTTGTTGTAACCATCAATGCTAGGACAAGTGGGATCCATCAATGCTAGAACTAGAGGACAAATCCTGGTTTTGTTATCCGGCTCGAAGAACCATTGAAATGTAATATAGTTTTTTCCTCCAAAAAATTTCTGGTACATATAGGAAGTGCCTTTGGGAAATTCACCAATGCTTGCTAGGGAGAGTGGGACAATTCCTGGTTTTATTATCCGGCTCGAAGGACCAATAAAATGCTGAAATTGTGGTAAATGTAGGGAGGTGCCTTTAAAGGGATACACCAATGCTTGCTTCTACCTTATAATTGTTTCTTAATTGCATTCCCTGTTCAGGGTCAATACTCCAAAATTAAACAGAACCCAGATTACACCTCATTACACTTAAAAATGGTACCGTAATCGATGCCAGTTCTCTAGTTTATTTTCTTATATTTACATTAAAATATCATCAACATGTTTATATCAACATCAAACTCATTTTACGCATCACCAAACTTTTCGTAATCCTTTGATCCGATGAGTAAAAAAAGGGTCGCCAGGGCCACAAACACACACAGACAAGAGCAGACAACAAAAAAAGGGTTTCATATGTCCTGATTGCTCGTCCTTGTGACTGTCTGTTGTTGTTGTTGTTGTTTTTGTCAACTGGCAATATAAATCCCACATAAATCAGTAAACTTTCAGAGAGAGAGAGAGCCAAGTGCTTGTTAATTTGAAATTTATACAAAAAACAATTTCAACATTTCAACTTCAACCTGAAAATGGAAGTTCTCAATTGTTAAACATTTATCAAACTTTAATACCAATTAACATTCAATTGATTTAAATTGAATGTTATTATTGTTTACTTGAGCACCTTAAGCTACTTAAGACTTTTACTCACATATACACCACAAAGTGGACTGTCGAAATCAATAGAGCAAATTCTTCTCCTGGCCCCCCTCCCTCTCCCGGCTTGACTTTTTGCTCGGCCACTCAATTTCAGTTTTGGTTTCTAAACTTTGTTGGAAAACTAAGTAAAACCCAAGGCAAATCTCATTTGCACTTTCTCTGTCGTTCGTCGGGGCTGTCACCAAAGCAAATGCATTTCGTTTCAATCGTTTTTTACTTTGAATTGTTTCTGTTGCTGTCACATGTAAATAATTCATGGCTTGACCAAACATACAAAACAATATTCGAGATGAGCAACATATGTAAGAATAGAAAATTACAAAGGCACAAGAAAATATCGGTTTATTTTAGACTAAAGTCGTTTTACAATAATGTTGCACTCTTAAGAAGATTTTGAAAAATTTAAAGGAAAAGCGCAAAACAAGCTATCTTTTGTTTTTGGAGGAAGAAATCTGTTTAGTCTGCAATCAAAGCAATTTTGTTTTGAAATATTTGGAATGAAAAAACTTAACAGCTACGAATATCAAAGTCTATAGTTAAACTAAAAGAGAACCATTGAAAGAAATCTTTATCAGCAACCGTTAACACAAGCCTACAGGATTTTCCAACCTGAAACCAGACTATACTCTTTTTAACTTTTTTAAACTCGAATCGGAATAGCCCCAGCACTTCAGATTTTGAGATATTCTAACATATTCTGTATTTGAAGTTTTTTAGATAAAATAATGATCTATACGAAAAATAAAAAAAGACTTGGCTATATCGACTTGTCTGTTCACGCTGATTATGAAAAAAGGGTTGAAAATGTTTTCTTCTGTCTGTTATATACATTTTCACAACTTCATGATACCCTTTTTATCAAATTTTAAAAATATATTTTTAAATTTAAAACAATCGGGGTAAAAATATATTTATTTTCGGAGTCGATTTTGTCGACCTTTAAAAAAATGGAAATTTTCTTTTTAAACTAAATGATTTCCTACACAGAAAAAGAACATGCGTGAGCTAAGTTCGAGTTTTTGGTAACGACTTTCCGATGGAAGTTTGAAGTACGAAAGACTTAAGAGAATCCCAGTATTCTTGTCTAAATCCGAAAAAGGTTCATTCCAAGTTCAGATTCATTCAAAAAATCTAGTCCAAGATTTTCGGGATTGATAAATTCGTACTCAAGTCAAGCCCTTCGCACTTGTCTTGAAAAAATGAGCGATCGACTTACTTCTGACATCGTTTGGGATTGATTTTTATCTGGATATCTTTTTTTTATAAAAAAAAAAATTTTAATTCGACCTTACAATAATATTGAAAAACATATCCTCCCATTATGAACAAAATTGATATATTTTCTTGGTCAAAATGAAATTTTATTTTGAGGTATACTTGCAAAGGTTTCCAAACAAAGCTGCAAACCTCCAAAAATTTTAAAGAGAAATCTTTGGTTTAGGTTACTAGAACCCGTGGTTTTGGTTATACCTCGCTTTACTTCTACAAAAAGATTGTTTTTTTTATTGGGTTTTTAAGTTTTTGTTCGAATTTGTCGAGTGCCTAAGATTTCTGCAATTTTAGGTTGCATAGAAATGACGCTATATTCATTTAGATTACGACGCTCTCGCTCTTTAAGAAAAAAAAAAGAAAAAAAGATGAAATCAATCCCGTGTTTTGAAAATAAACCTATTCTGAGCTCCTGCAAGACCACTACTCTTTAATAAGAAAATCCTTATTTAAGTCAAACCGTTCGTATTTGGTTTGAAAGAAATTCGGAAGAGACCTACTTCTGACAATCAATTGGGATAAGTCGGATTTTTTTTGTCATTAATCTTACTAGCTCTAGATTACAAATAACTATCTTTAGTGTTGAAAAGGCTAGTACAACTGATACCAGAACAAGTTTAAGGACCTTTTCCAAAGAGTTGTACAATTTTCGAAGAAATTCTCATCATCATTGACAAATTTTTTATTTCATATTGTTCATTGCTTTCTACAGCTTTCATAACCCTTTTTGATTATATACTTTTATTTAAAATTTCCTTCATTTGAAAAATTGCACTATATTTTCAACAGAATCTTTTTCTTTGTAATAAGTTGTACGGTACGGATTTTAGGTTCGAGAGGAAAAAATGTAAAAGATTCGGTTCATGGCAAGGCACTTGGAAAAACCCGAACCGAACTGGTTTTCAGGGGTTTTGAACAGGACTTTTTTCCTTCTCTTTATGAAAGTCTAAACATTAATTTAACATATATACATTTAGTTATCAGACAGCTTATGATGACCTCAAATATAAGATAAAAGTAAAGTTATAAAAGCTCTGCTATTTAATATCCGATCTTAGTGAAAATTTCATAAAATTTTGGAAGTTAATAAACATTTTCTATTGAAGAGGCATGTCAGAAAATTGAAGAAAAAATAAAATTACAGGTTTTCATCTCATTTGTATTAGTACGTAATATTTTGTGTATTTTGTTTGTGTATTATTGCTTGTGTATTCTAGTACGGCCTACAAACAAGGGAGTAAAAAATTAAAGTCGCAAGGCGTTGTCCCTTTAACCCATTTACGGCAATTGTACCTGCTTGGGTACAAAATAAAATTTATCATAAAAACATAAGTGTATTTCGAAGCAGAAATTTTGCAGTTTAATCTTACAAAATATGATCAATAAATAAATGTAGGCAAAGTAGAGATTCCAAATTCCAATTTTGATTTAGTTGATAACTTCTATTAAAAATTTTGTGTTTGGAAAATGTGTGTGAATTTGACTGCAAGTAAAGCATCGACATGCGGTAAAATAAAATTATTATCATTTGATTTGCACTTCACACACTTATCCTCAAAACTGATAAAAAAAAAAGTATTTTATACAACAAATTACAGTAATTGTATTATACATTTGGTTATTTTACTCCCTGCTCGGGTCCAGGCTCAAAACCCACTAAATGTATGTTTTATTTTTCTTTTAAAATTGTTTAATTTGCTTATGTTATTTTCAATATAAGGAAACATAAAAACTCCTTGGTTTTTGGTTTTAAAGGGTGTTGGATTTTAATGGGTAAATATAGTTTATACTAAGGAATTAAATAATAAAAATCAAAATCAATTTTTTTGTTAATTATAATCGAAAAGAATTTTATAGAAATAAAAATAATAATCTGGTTTCGAGTAGGTAAAAAATATGTAGTTCTGTACAAATTGTGCAGATAAATTGAAAATACTATTTCACAAAGTCAATGAAACATTAACACATCATCAAGGGTTACATCTTTTCTGATTTGCTGTTTATTGATGGGAAAGCAAGTCAACAGATCGCGAAAAGTGGGACGTCTTCAATTGTTTCCAACCCCGTTTGTTAGCATTTCGACGGCTTCAGAATAAACATCCTCATGCTGCACAATAACGGACTTAGTCGGGATTTACACGATGAAGCAAACTTGATGAAGTTTCTTAAAAAGCTTTTGTTGGTGGGAAAGAGGTGTAGTGGGGTAGCTTGCCCCTCAACGCCTCTTTCCATCAAGCAAGAGCTTTTTCAAAAACTTCATGAAGTTTGCTTCATCGTGTAAATGCGGACTTACACGTACACACAAATAAAAATAAAAATGAACAAAAATTTTTACAACTATTTTTACTGACGCGCTAAATCAGGGAGCGTATATGCTATAAGTATTTTGATAAATTTTGCACTCACAATAACAAAAATTAAAATAAGCGATTATTCATGATTTTGGAAAATACACAATTTACCCCATTTATTTTTCTCAAAATTTTGAATCACTGTAAAAATAAATTACTCAAATTTGATTAAATTATTTCCATTTTTGTATTTAATAAAAGATTACTTTTTGAAATGTTGTTAAAATTATAAAATTTTGTAAAATATTAGCTCTAGTAGGCGTTTGTTTTAACACACACACACACCAACCAACAAACTAAAAAAAGTTCTCAATTAAAATTAATTTTTTTAAATTTTTTATTTTAACATAAATTTTACTGTTAAAAAAACGACTTGGAACACACACTAAAAAACAAACGCCTGCACCTCAACGCATTCGGCTACTGCACGTCGCGAAGAATTATACAGAGCATTGCTGTTAAGCTGGTGGTGGCAGCTGACCAGGTTTTTTTTTTCTGTTCTATTTTTAATAAAAAAATTGCATATAATTATCAAATTGCGATAAAGTTATTCATATGAATTTACAAAGCTGAACTAGAATTTGTAATTTTGCAAAATGTTTGTTTTTAAAAAAAAATTATTCATTAATTTTTAACTAGATTGCGAAACAAAATAGAAATTAATTACAATATTTTACCAAAGGAAAAATTAGTTTTTACTTTATTCTAAAATTTTTATTTACAAATTATAGTTTTATGTGTTAAAAACTAAATAAAATAAAAAATATATTTATATTAAATACCATATTAGAAGACATAATAGAACAATTAAAGATTTTTTGTGACTAGAATTGTTATTTAGTAGATAAAATTTTTTTAAAAAAGTGTAAGATAGCTTTAAAATGGGGGAGAAATAGAAAAGAGAAAGAAAGAGAAGTATTAGATAGCTTGTTGCAAGTAATATTTATCCCATTTATGGGGTCGGAGATGCTCCTTCAAAATTATGAACATTCATCGTACTCCATTTTATCAGGGGATCCCCTCTGCAAGGTATTTTGTATCACTACCATAATTGTTAAAATTTTACACGCGGTCTGTAAATAAGATTTTGGAAACAAATTTTTCAATTTTTACAGAAGGCAACTTAGAGTTTAAAAATGTTCTGCCTTTGAGCAAAGGGTATATTAAAGTTGGATAGGGCTCATCTTAACACAAATTTACACCAATTTGATTGAAAAATAATTAAAATTGAAGCTTCTTTAAAAATTTTTTTTTCAATGTCTCAGCACAAAATTTTTGATAATTCAAAAAAATACAATGCAGACTCGTGTCACTTGCGCATCTCTACTACGAGCTTGCACATATGTTGTGGCATACTGCAGAACCTCTTCTAGTTGGGCATTTTGGTACACTTTATGCGTTTTCCAAAGATTTTGCTGTTGTTTCGAGGCTCTTCTGCTCTTCTCTTCGACATTCCGTTTGTTTGTTTGTTTTGTTTGTTTCAATCGATTGACATAGTTTACTTCTAATGGATTTTCACGCCACACGTTGACACAATTGCAAAAACTAAAGAAGTTGCAAGAAGTTTACCTTAAGTTGACTCGACACACGACTTACCTGCAAGAAAAAAAAAGGAAAACAGAAAAGAAATTGCATTAAAGTTTAAGTGGAAAGTTTGTTTGTGCTGTGGGGGGGGGGGGTCAGAACTCATAAACATTTCAGCCATCAGGCTATAAATTTTTGTAAAACCTAATTGCCAAGTCAAAAAAACAAAATTTGATCTATTTATGTGAACGATGAAAAACGAAAGATGATTAAGCAGAGGCAGCTACATTTTACATTTAGTTATCAGCAGATTTTGTCTCTTGCTTGGGATTTAATTAAAAACAAAAATGTTTAAACTGGGACCAAAAAGAACGGAACGTTCCCGCTCCAGTCATAGGGCAAATGCTTTATCGCAGTCTGTAATCTGTCAGAGTTGAGTTGGGGTTGCGCTCATTGACGTGGAGAGTGCATCAAGTGAAGTGCACTTCTAGCTCCCTTCTCTCAACTGATTGTTGTTGTAGTTGTAGTTGTTGCTGTGTTTTAGTTATTAAAACTGACAGTTTTATTTGTCAGCAGCACGTTTGTTGCTCGTTGCTCTTCTCTGTGAGAGCGAGTATGGTGGTTCTGCTTTATGACACTTTTATTTTTTAAATAGATTCTTTTTCTTCTCTTTCCCTTCTTTCAATGTTTTTGACATGTGTCATTGAGTGTGTGTGTGTGTAAGACAATTGATTTTTTGTTAAGCACTAAAATAACTTCACTTTTAGTTTCACTCTTAAGAAGGGTGCGGATTTTGACTTGGTCTTTCTATCAACTTCCAAGTTGGCTTCCCTATATCATAATTTCATTAAATTAAATGCTGCTGCCAACAAATTAGTGTCACCTCACAATTTCCCTACTAATGAGCTGACATAAAAATTATAGAAAACGATTTGAAATTTGTTTTTCTTTTTTCGCACTTTCATTTTTCTTAGTTTAAACAATGGAAAAACAAACGAGCCGTCTAATATTTGTTGTCATTTGTCTATTTATGATAATTAAGGTTTGACATTTTTATGATATTAATTAATTTGACAAAGTCAAAAAGGCACAGAACACGCCAACGCGCTTCTAATTTTGTCCATCGGATGTGTCGCCAGACCACAGAAAGTTAATAGGCCGAGCATGACCCCAAAATAAAAAAAAAAAAAAAAATAAAAACAACACAGAATAGCAGAAAACTCAAATGAGACGGGAAGGTGAGAAAAGTGCTTTTCTTTTTCCAGTTGTTGTTTTTGTTGTTGTTGTTTTTTTTGCCCCACTTAATTGGGGACCATGGCCCGTGGCATTAGCATGGATCGGAGAGCATTTCAAATTGCAGCGAGGGCGACGTTTTCGTCATAAAAAAAAGAGGGACTATTAAAACGTAGGAGAGTGGGAAGAAATTGTGGCAGATGTAGAAATATCGAAAAGTTTAAATCAGTCACTCAAAATTAAAGTTAACTAACAGCTCTACACAATTTTAAACCAAGTTAAGTTTTTGGTTTTAGAGAAAGGAAAACCAAAGGCTTATATTATAAGTTAAATATTTAACAAAATGTATGAAACATCTTTAAGAATGTAAAGATGTGAAACATGTTAAAAAAATAATGGTTTGTTTACGATCTGCTTAGTTTAAGTCGGGAATAAGGTGGCACTGAATACAAAATTTTTCCGACATCCTGCAATTCGAGGCAGGGCTAATCTCCTTCCCTTCAGGAAGAGACGTACGTACGCCTATAGCAGCGTGCTGACTTTTTTTATGAAAAAATCTTCGATCTTATAGCAAACCAGAAATAACACGGAAGCTCTAACCTAATCCAAGGCAGACATTGCCAAGGCGATGCGCAAAGCGCTTAACAGACCTCAGTGTTGGCACTCAAAGGGCTCTGGATGGTCGCGATGAAGAGAAGGAGTTCATGTATTTTCTCTGCTCCCAATTTCTAATGGTCGTTGTCTGATCTAGCTCAGACTATGTCGAGAAATCGATCTGGCATCATCCATTAAGGTAAAAGCATGATCTCGTAGTAGATCATACTTTTCAGAAAATGTTGGCCTGAAGATAGGATACTTGGGTTATGGACCAAGGATACTAATAAATCTAGCCTGATCCAACCTAATCTTTAAGGTAATAGGCATTATAAATTTTCCAATGGTTTTTCAGAAATTAAGGTTCAAGGTGTTGTGATAAGGTTTTAGTTCGAAGAATTGTAATTCATTGTTAAAAATATAAAAAAATTCTATTTTCTAAATTTTGTGGTTACTTGAAGCGTTATGTTCAATTAAATCTTTTTTCAGTTTATTTTCTTTGAGGAATTTTAGTCTAAACTACTTCTATCAATTAAATCGCTAAACTAAGACAAATGTAATCTTTTTTTGAACCGAACCGAAATTTTTTTTTCTATTATTTTTTATTACAAGAGACTCGTTAAGTTTAGTTTTGAAAATGCGCGTTCAACTATCGTTCGGTTGCTGGAAAGCATTGATTGAAAACATTTTTGAGTCTCGTATTTAAGACATTTCCAAAATTTAAAAACATTTGTCGATGTTGTCTTGGAACATTTTCAAGGAAATATTCATAAATATGTGTTTATTGTTTTCTATTGCTCTCATTAACTTTTATTTTTCTTATTTTGAATACTCTTATAAAGAATTTATTTTCGTTAAAATAATAACTTTATATCGTGAACCGAACATTTTTATTGAATAAACGGTCCTATTCGGGTTCATGTTCGAAGGGGTCTGAGGGTCGGTTCCGACTGGTTTGCAGTCTTGGTTTAGATACCCCGAGAAATGCCACGGTTGGCGATTTGCTTGAAAATCAGAGTTGCAAAACAGTGTGGAAAACAGATTTGGAAAATGGTGTTGCAAAACAGTTTTGGAAAACAATATTAAAATAGTATTGGGAAATAGTTTTGGAAAACACAAGCGGAAAACAGTGTTGGAAAACAATGTAACTGTTGGAAAACAATGTTGGCTGTGAATACAAGTGCAGTATTGTTAGGAAACAGTGTTAAAAGTGCTGTTGGAAACAAAGTTGGAAAAAAGTGTTGAAAACTGGTTTTAAAAACGTAGTTGGAAAGTAGTGTTGAAAAACAGTTGTGGAAAACAATGTTGAAAAAAAAGAGTTTCTTAATCAGTTTTGAAAAACAATGATTAAAACAGTGTTGGGAAACAGTGTTGAAATCAAGGCTGCAAACAGGTCCGAAACCGAACCCCTAAGAACCGGTTACGGTTCGGGTTTCTGAAATTTTCCGAACCGGACCAAAACCGAACCTTCTTTGATCCTTCTTTTTGAACCTGAACCCGAGCCGAACCATTTATTCTGAGAAAATCGTCAGAAAGCATTTAATTTTTCAGTTGGAGGAAATTTAATTAGATATGATTATTTAAAAATTTATCTTTAAATGATTACGACTTGACTGTAAAGAAGTGATGTTTATAAGAACAATAATGGGAAGAAATGATTTGATATCAATTACAATAAAATCTATCAATGATGTTATAGATTCCTATCGAAAATTGTCCAAGCTGAACATACTATCGAAAATGATTTAATATTTTGGAATAACTATTGTTTAACGAGCATTTTTCAACACTAAAGTTTGTTCCTTCTAATCTAAGATTAAGTAGAAATGAACAGTTTCACAAAGATATAATGCCTACACAGATGAAAAAAGATATCCGGTCTAAAATCAATCCCAATAAATGTCAGTTGATGGTGGATTCCATATTTTATGAATCCAAAGTACAATCAGGTTCGACTCGTACTTGAAATTTGTATCCGAAGGTCGAGACTTGAATTAACTTAAACAAGGCAAAGTCGCCTAAATTATATCACATAATAATAGATGATCAAAATAATTGAATTGTATAAATTAATCGTAAAAACAAGCTTCATATTAGTTTTTGTTTAAGTGAATCGAGGTTCGAAACTCAAGATTCCTCACAGGATTCCTCACTTAAGATCAAAGGTATAAACAACGATCAAAAGCTATAACTTATAGTATAATTTAACCCATTTTACTAGTCGAACAACAAAATTACCGATTTAAAAAAATAAATCACTGGGAGTTCTATCACAGAAAGTGACTGTTCGACAGAGTTGGCATTATTCGAATAACGAATTATCTAGATAATAAAAAAAAATAAATTGTTTTAGTTAATTTTATAAAATAACGATCATTCGAATAAAACGAATAAATTTTAGTCTACAAATAACTGTTTTCGAATGAAAAATTTTAGTGAAACGCGGATATTCCGTTCCGATGATAGGGGAAAAATTAATTTTGTGCGAATGAACGTAACAAAGAGAAGTCTTTGACCCCGTAGATTAAGAAGAGTGCAAGAGCTGGAACTATCAAAATTGGTGTTACAGGGCAGGACCTTTAATAGCTCACCAACTGAAATAAAATTATCCTTTGTTTATACTAATAGAAGAGGAATTGCTTAAAACTTTATTTTGAGTTATTTTCCATCAAATGCAAAGCAAATACAAATGAAGCAGACGGTTGTTATCAACACTTAAATAAAGACTCTCCTAAGGAGTAGTAATAATTTTTAGACATGCCTAACTATGCGAATAATGGTACGGAAACATTTATGAAAGTGAGCTGTTCGACTAGTCGAACAACGGTAAAATAGTCAAATTGAATCAGCGTGCGACATGCTTTGCTTTGCAAGCTTTGTTTAAGTACGATAAATTCTTGATTGAAGAATGGGCTTATATAAACTGATGAATGCACTTTAAAGAAAAAAAAATATAGATGGATAGGTGTAAGGGTGACTGGCTACTCAGCCAACCAGATACTGAGATTTCAGTCAAAATTGAAATCCACTTAAAATTTGAGGTCTAAAAAGTTAAACATATTTTCCAAATTGCACACAGTTTCAAATGAGATTGATGTTTCTTTGTATATCAGCAAAAACTACCTGAATTGGAGGGCCACCAGTAACACGCGAGAACTAATGTTTGCTTTACTCCATAGAGCTATATTCCAATCCTATCAAAGATTAATAGAAGAAACTGCTATTCATTCCATTCAGCCATTTGTTATATTACATCAGAAGCAAAATGAAGTGTCTCTCTGTATTTTTTTGCGTGACTTTTAAAACGGCTGTTGTACCATCAAAATTCACTTTGTGCCTGCTTTAAAATCAAATTTCGTGTGCATATGCTTTGCGCCCTCAAAAAAAGAATAATGTGGCGCAAAAACTAATGCAGTAAATTTATGCGTTGCGAAAAGTTTTTCTTCTTCTTTTGGTTGCCACCCACTGACCAGCTGCGAGCCACTCAAAGTGGTAGCCGCCACCATGTAGAAGAAGGTTGGCCAAAAAAGACAGGCCCAACAAATAATTTTGTTCCTCCTTTCGTTTTTTTTTTTTCTGGCTTTTGCAAAATGAGGCGCAACGAAGCGTATGACAAACAGATTTTTCTCAAACGCAAATCCGTGCGCTGAAAAGAAAAGGCAAAAGAGAGAGAGAAAAGAAGAAAAAGTGTAGGAATTTCCATAAAATTAGAATAACAGCAGTGATTCTTTACCGACGCTGGGACGGACACCAAAATTTATGAGCAGCACCAAAAAATGTGTAAAGAACGAACGCATCGCGCCAAAAGAGACAGAGGAGAAATTGTGTAAAAATAATTGAAGCTGAAGCAGCGACAGATTTTACACACAGAAGGAGGAAATAAAAAATGGTGGGCGCAAGCCAAAACCCTTTTTTTTTGTCGCACGCTCCCTAGACACCGCCGTCGCGACTGCGAGTAGTTTGTCCTTTTTGCCCATTTTTTCCGCAAAGTTTGTGGCAAAACTTACGTTAAGTAATTTGTATCTTGACGGAGCGTGTGGGTGGGAATTTGATTTTATTTTAATTCAGTTTTTTTTTTTTGCTTTCTACATACGAATTTCAATTTGCAGGGCCATAAAATGAAAGAAGTACAAAAAGAAAAGAGGAAAAAGAACAACCTTGTGTGCATGTTCTGATATTTTTTTTTTTTTTTTGTATCAGGCCATTTTACAAATTTTTATTACACCCTTGACATACACTGTCGCTGGATGAGAACTACATGACTTTGAAGTATTTTTTGGAAATCAAATTAAATGTTGACAATGTTGATTTTTTGCTCATTTCATTATCAATCACATTGCAAAAAGTATGAAGAAAATATTCTCAGTTAAGTTGGGTCTAGAGAGCGAACAAGAAGTCATCGTTTTTTGGCCATACTGGACCATGTGATTCTTGGACATTATGTATTTTCAATAATTTATTCAACTAATGTTGACGATTTTTTAACAACAGATTAAAACCCATGCTAATTCCTACAGATAAAACCTACTAAGGACCGCTTTCTCACAAATAAAAAATTTCTAACAAATAACAGAGTAAAATTTATGTTTATCGGACACATAGCTATTTAGAAGATGATAAATCGGTCCCTTAGTGTACTTACAATGAAACCAAATCCCACATACGCGGGTTGCTATTTAAGTTTCTGGCCTAGGTCACTTCTAGCCATTTTAGGACCAATTGGCCTTTTCCCAAAAAAAAGTTTGGACTTTTATCGATAAAAGCTCCATACAACTCTTTCATGTGTGACCACGTTTGATATCGATTAACGATTAATCAAAAACTTACCTCGGCAGAAAAAATGGAATTAACTCGTGAAAATTTTCGTGCAATCATTTTTCACAACTTTCGACGTGGATTATCACGACAAGAGTGCAACGATGAACTTAAATCTTTGTATGGCGATGAAGCACCATCCTATAGCACTGTGAAAAATTGGTTTAATGAATTCAAACGCGGGCGACGCTCGCTCGAAGACGAAGGTCGTCCAAAAACAGTCGTTGTGCCAGAAAACATTGATGCCGTGCGTGAACTGATAATGCAAGATCTTCATGTGACATACCGTGAGATAGAGGCATCCTTGGGCATTTCTTCCACCAGCATACATTCGATATTGCATGAACACCTGGGCGTAAAAAAGGTTTGTTCTCGTTGGATCCCGCACAATTTGACAATCGCTCAAAAAAAAGGCTCGTGTGGATTGGTGCAAAGAAATTTTGAAAAAATATAATCGCGGTGTTTCAAAAGACGTTTATAAGATCGTCACAGGTGACGAATCATGGATCTATGCTTATGAGCCCGAAACAAAACAGCAATCGACCGTGTGGGTCTTCGAAGACGAGCCAAATCCAACGAAAGTCGTTCGTGGAAGAAGCACTTCGAAGCAAATGGTCGCCTGTTTCTTCGGTAAAACTGGTCATGTGGCGACTGTTCCGCTTGAGCAACGTAGGACGGTCAATTCTGAGTGGTACACCACAATTTGTTTGCCTGAAGTCTTTGGAGAAATTCGAAAAACGAACAAGAGAAGACAGATCATTGTGCACCATGACAATGCGAGCTCTCACACATCAGCTCACACCAGCGCCTTTTTGACCGCCCAAAACGTCGAATTGATGGGTCATCCGCCGTACAGCCCTGACTTGGCACCCAATGACTTCTTTTTATTCCCGCACATCAAAAAATGCGTGGTCAACGATTTTCGTCGCCAGAAGATGCTGTTGAAGAGTTCAAAAACCATGTTTTGGAGGTGTCTCAATCGGAGTGGAAAAAGTGCTTCGACAATTGGTTTGAGCGCATGCAAAAGTGTATAAATCTTGCTGGAGAATACTTTGAAAAACAATAAAACCATTTTTGATCATAAATATTCGCGTTTTCATTATTAGGCCAGAAATATATCTAGCAACCTACGTATATAGCCAAAAGAAAACAAAAAATAACTCGCGACTTCTTCAGATAGAGTTGTCGAACATGGATATTCGTAAATAAAATCGGGAAAATTTAAACTGTGGTAAAATTTTACCCACAGATATAATATTTTTTTTTAAGATTATTCTCTGACGATGCCACGATTATAATCGTACCGGTGCCACGATGCCGATTACTATCGTAATCATGAAAATGATTACCTGTTAACAAAAAAAAGTACCTGTTAAAGTAGATCGTAAAAATGAGTATTTTTACTCATGATTCCGACATCGTGCAATCACTCGCGCAGGTCTCTAGTATAAATATATATAATTTATTTGTATTGAGTTATAAATGTTTAACTTTGTAAAAATAGCATTGAAAAGTAAAAAAAGTAGGTCGATTTCTAGAAACCAAAATAGAGAGAAACCCCATAGGGTTGAACTTGGTTTTTTTTTTTTTTTTTTTTTTTTTTAGTACAGAAATTATTGTTTATTGAACACAGTTTTGTTGAATTGAATACAGAGTTTTGTCTTCAAAAGTTGAGATTTTGAGTACGTCGATTTCTAGAAACCGAAAATAGAGAGAAACCCCATGAGTTTGGTCTTGTCATGAGTTCGGTTTTTTTTTTTTTTTTTTTTTTTTTTTTTTTTAGTACAGAAATTATTGTTTATTGAACACAGTTTTGTTGAATTGAATACAGAGTTTTGTCTTCAAAAGTTGAGATTTTGAGTACGTTTGCGATTTTTTTTTTTTTTTTTTTTATAAAAATATATTTTATTTCAGAATTCTTCGAATAAAAAAACTCTTTTATTTGCAAGCTAAGCCACATTTTTGAGCTGTTTAGCGAATGTTCGTTTTTAGTTTGCCCATAAGCTTTAGAATAGCACCTAATCCTCTTGTCTAGTGAAGGGTATCCAAGCATCTATATACACACATATTTGTTCACTTTTGGTTTTTGTGTTTTTCATTCCCTTTGCTTTGTGCGTTGGTCATTTGTACCTCGGTCAGAGAGTCTGACTCTGACTCTGATTTTCAAAAGCATTTATTTTTTTTTATTCATATTTGTGTTGCCTTTTGAACTTTTACTTTTTGTTGCAACTCGTATGTGTGTTTGTATGTACAAGAATGTACGAGTTTTTTTTTAGTTTCAGTTATATTGTTACGCCGTTTGTGGTATTTTGGGTGATATTTGGAGCAGGGTAACTTTTTTTTTTTTATAGAATTACAAATTTTTTTTTTATTACTTTTGCGGGTTTGCTGTGTGTTTGCTATTTTTTTCATAAATCTCTAAATTGAGATTTATGTTAGTTTTGCATATTTTAGTCATGACCAAAAGCGGTTTGGCGGTAAAAGCATGTAAAAAGGACGAATGAGCATGGTTACAAGTTGGCAGGGCTTTTAAAGTTTACTTTTCAGAGTGTGTGTGTGTCTGTGTAGCGGGATTAATAAATTAGTTTGCGGTCGAACTGTCGTTTGGCTCTTAACTTTTTGATTGCTCAGGGCGTTTGGGTGACAGATGGCCAACAATTTGGCCACCAAAGGAAATTGTGAATTATGAAACCACTTGACTTTACCTGTACCAACAATTGGCACACACACGATGCATCATAATTATCAGTCTTACATCTAATGAGTTGAATTCTCATTACTTTGACTCTAAGCAAACAATAAGGACACCCACAACCGCAGTTGCAAACTTCCAGACCACAGAAACCAAAATACCCAAAATGCTGGCTATCTACACACGGAGGGTCACACCAAGGGCCCAAGCAATTTTAATCCCTAACTGAAGCTTAAACAAATTTTGTGCCCACTTCTCCCCAAGCGAATCAGATATATGTGGGCATAATTGAAGTTGAAATAGCATGGAGATATATGCACAAACACACACACACACAAGGCTCAGGCAGATGGATAAATTGAGGTCCTTCTTCTATTGTATTTGCATTAGTGTAATGCAAAGTGTTATAAGCTTTATTATGGGTTGCCCAGACAACAACAACAACAACAAAGATGATGATGATGATGATGGCTCAGTCACGAAAAGCTTACTTTGGGGACTTTCATGTAATGATGTGCCCAAATCCTGCACATGCTGAGCAAACTAGATTCCTAATTCCGTCTGACTAAAAATGCAAAACAAAAAAAAACGAGAAAAGCAGCAAAGAAAACAAAGCGGTTTTTTTTTTTTTTTGAGCTGAAGAGGAAATACTCTATGCAATTATAAGACTTAAAATTGCTCCGGTCAAAGAAAGCGAAACAACATTTTTTATACAAAAATCTGAAACCTTCTTCGAGTAATATAATACCTATTCTACAGAGAGGGGAAAATATCAAGTATTTCGCATTTGAATTGATAATTTTTAGACTTTATAATTAACTGAGTCTAAAATGTGTTGAGCATGATGGAATCATGGTGAGGCGGCTACAAAATTGTGTGAATTCAGAGCTTTTGCTTTATGCTTTAGAGTGCAGAGAAAAGAGAGCTTCAGAGCTCGTTGCACAGAAAAAGGTAGGAGATATTTGAAAAGCTCCTCCGAATAACCAGGACCAAGGTGTATCTATTACTGGTGCGGCGGTCATTCAAAAGCTTTCAATTCGTAGCTTATATCAAGATGTATCTATGAGGTGAGGCACTTAGCAAAATATGTAAACTCAAAAGCTTTAGGTAACTGCGCAAGAGTGAGACAGACAACGTTTGCATCAAGGTGTGTGTGTGTGTGTGTGTGTGTGCACTACACAAACCCACCCACTCGCTCAAGCGTGGAGTGACCGTACGCGTCGAGTGTCATAGGCACACTAAAAAATTGCAGGCGTCTTTTGAGATGCACGCACATATTTTTGTATGTATGTGTGTGTAAGTCCGTCGCGCAAACATGTGCGCATGGAGAACAGCCGTGCGTGGACCAACCGTTCACGTCAAGTGTTAGCTGCACACTGACAATATGTAAGCTATGAAACTTGAGCTTTTGTCTAACCGCCACACCTTGTTAGATACATCTTGGATGTATCTATAACTGGTGCGGCGGTCATTCAAAAGCTTTCATATCTTAGCTTACATATGGTCAGTTTGCTATGCATGCAAAGGTTAAATGTCTCACTATTGCGCATTTAGCAAAAAGCTTCGAGTTAACAAATTTTATTATTTGCCACACCTGTAATAGATTCTTCTTGAGCAGGACCAGGCTAAAAATAGATAGCTTAAAAGCTTGTTGGTGGAAAGTACTCAACATGGTGGAATTAGTACTGGTGCGGCGGTCACATAAAGCCCCCACTTTATACTTCACATATTGTCAGTCTATCTCTCTTTTCTCTCTCACTCTCACGCCCAATCTCCCGCATTTAGTAAAAATTTTAATTCAAAAATTTTCGACGCCGCCTCAAGCCATGCATAATTCAACCAACGAGCTTTTACGCTTTATAATCTCACATTGTATAATCCCACCATAATAAGCATTCAAAGCTTTCTCCTAATATCTTACTTATTATCTGCATATCTTACTCTTAGCCCTTACTCCCGCTTTCACTCTTGCACTCACTATTAGGCAAAAGCTCAGAATTTACAAATTTCCGTCACCGCCACACCATGTATTATTCCACCATGAAGTTGAGCACATTCAATTATCGAGCTTTCCTCTGAACTCATCATGTATTCTTCTACCATGATATTGAGCACATTCAACCAAAGAGCTTTTAAGCTCTCTCTTATCTGACCAAGTATAATTCCATTATGCTGAGCACATTCAACTCACGAGCTTTAAAGCTTTATAATCTAACATTGTATAATCCCAAAGCTTTCTCTTAATACCTTACATTATTGTTCGTATATCTCACTCTTTGCCCTCACTCCCGCCTTCTCTTTTGCACTGTCTTCCGAAAAACCTCAGAACTTACAAATTTGCGTCACCGCCACACCATGTATAATTCCACCATGATGTTGAGCACATTCAACCATCGAGCTTTTAAGCTCTCTGATCTCATCATCAACTTGATGTTGAGCACATTCAACCAACGAGCTTTTCAGCTCTCTCTAATCTAACTATGTATAATTCCATCATGTGGAGGACATTGAACCCACGAGCTATTAAGCTCTCTGAGCTCACCACGTATAATTCTACCAACGAGCTTTTAGGCTCTCTAATCTGTCCATGTATAATTCCTTCATGTTGAGCATGTTACTTGTTAAATGTGCATGAGTAAGTCGAGATTTATACGATAAACAGCAAACTTCATGATGTTTTTTTTGCTAAAAAGCTCTTGCTTGAAAAAAAGCTTGCGCAAAATGCGCAAGAGTGAGACAGACAACGTTTGAATGACTAGCAAACTGACAAAAAGGAATGAAATTAAAGCTTTTTCATGAAGTTTGCTTCATCTTGTAAATCCGATCTAAGACAGCCTACGTTTGCATGAATAGCTAACTGACAATGTGTAAGGTACGAAAGCTTTTGAATAAGCGCCACACCATATATTTATGAGTGTGGCGGTCATTCTTTTACCTTATACCTTACATGGTGTTAATCTATCTCACTCTCGCCTCTCTTATCGCACTCATTTTGGCGCATATAGCAAAAGCTCTGAACTTAAAAAATCCATCGCCGCCACACCATGTATAATTCCACCATGAAATTTGGTATATTTTGGCAACGAGCTTTTAAGCTCTCTATTTTTTAAGAACTAGAAACGAAAGAGCTTTTTAAATCTCTAGGTATTTTCTTGTATATGTATAAAAATAGTATTCTCAGTGGCCAGTGGCAACTTCTCTGCTCCCAATGCCGCCCCTGCTACAAACCTATTCACAAAACAACGAAAATTTTTCAGAGAAAGTATTGCTATTTGAATTTGAAGTCTAATCTGTATAAGCAACTGGAGCCAACCTTATGGAAGAGTATATCAGTATAAACAAAAAAAAAAACCAAGTCCCAACAAAATCTCTTGTCTTTACTCACTAGCTTAAACCCCAAAAATGGATTGATAATATCCCACAAATGATTAACTTGTCGAGAAAGTTTTTGCATTTCCCAACCAACTAAAGCCTCACCCCCCCTCACCTATCCCCACCGCCCATCACCGCAGAAGCGCCTTTGGGACTCCACATGATACGAGTATGCTAATAGTTTTTGGGATTGGCCAGATTTGTCAGTCTCTTTTCAGCCTTTGGAAATTTGTCGCACATTTAAATCAATCGACATTAGAAATGCTTGACTGGGTTGTGTGTGTGTGTGTGTGTGTGTGGGTGGGATCTAGATTATTCTGAATGCCATCAAATTAGATTGTACCGTTTATTGGACTTTTTTGGTGATGGACTTTCGGTCCAAATTGACAGCCTGTCTAATGAGCTGGGATTTTTTTTTGTGAAATGTAATTGATAAAGGGTTCAAGCTCGAGTTACTTCACTGATTTATGCAATCATGTCAATGTCAAAGCCCCAGCCATAACTCAGATAGGGGAGAGCATAAATATTGTATCACACATGCGGCTGGCATCTTGGCTCTTGGCATCATCATAAAGAAATAATGATAAATAACCAAATCAGCTGACAAAATGACTTCATTTCACTTCTGCAACACACACACACACACAAAGATGCGACAATCTCGCATCTCTTACCCCATCTTGTTATGCGTAAATCTTTTATCCGCATGAAACGATAATAAATCTTGGCCTGGCAAAAGAGCAAATCGTACAGAAATTGTAGAGATTATTAGAAAAGAGGCGCCTCAATGCGACAAAACATCTGGCGCAAAAACTGGAAATATGTTTATGAGTTGTTTCTTCTTTCGAGCATAAGCATCATTTTGGCCATAAAACAGAGAGTGAGAGAGATGGGGGTGGGGTGGGGGTAGAGAAATATGTGCAAAAATTATGATGTGTTAAATAATTTATTTGTTTATTTTCTTTTTTTTGTGATAAAGATATATGTAAACTAAGAGTTTTAATGCAGAAAGTTTGTGGAACACATGGTAGGAAATTTATTTTTAAAATTGTTAAAAGTAACAATTCCTATTTGTTTTATGAATATTAAGAAGAAAATTTTTTTTTTTTTAATTAACAAGATATATTCGCCTACCAAATTCTTTTTAGACATCATATCCTTCCATAATGAATTTTAGAATTTAATTCAAAGTCACCAGTTTATCTTATGGGTATGGGGTGCAGATGGAGACCAGATCCAGGATTCCTAAAGCCTAAAACGACGGCTGCCTCGAAATCATTTCAGTATCTCAGTTCATTTAAAGAGGAAGGAACTGTCGGTCAGCTTCTGACTGCCTCAAACCATGGGAATGTTGATGGTGAAAGGTATTTTTTGAGTTTTCTTAGGTTTTTGCAACCAACTTTTCGAAATGGTACTCGCACTCTAGAATCCAGTATTTGTATATGCAGTTTTGATATTTGTCACAAATCAACCTCAAGGCAGGCAAGCATATTTCAAAGAAATATTTTGGTAATTTATTTATTTGGTTGTCACTTTGAAATCAGGGTTTTTATTTAACACGGTTCACGATACTTTTACTTCCAAAAATTAATTCTATTTTACCTTCATGTAATAAACTATGCATTAATAATTCTTATATTATTGTTTTTTTGAAGGTTAAAGGATTTGGAACCAATCCCCTTTTCTTCTATGTACAACTCCAAGTCTTTTTTTTACACGGTTTTCTTAACAGTGTTTTTTTCTGGAACGTATCTACAGTGTAAAAACAGAATTAAGTGTATATAAATACATAAAATATTATAATTGTGATATGAAAATCATGACACTTTTGAATAATAATCAACAAACTATAAAAACGAGAGGCAAAGCTAACTTCGACTGTCCGAAGTTTTAATACTTTAAGTATAGTTAACTGGAAAATATATATAGGATATAGATATCAGATATTTAAAATTATTAAATCATTGATAATAAAAATAGGATACCATAAAAAATTTTTCTTAGCAAAACACATTTTCCGACCGATTTTATAAATTTTTTAAAAAATTTGTAAAAGCATTTAAAATTAATATCTACCAAGATTGATGATACGATGGAAAACAAAAAGGTTTTCTCACTAGAACTTGTTTTTTTGACCGACCGTTTATATGCTTTATTGATCCGATTTTGATACATTTTTTCAGAATAATATCATATAAAACTATCATATACCAAGATTAGTGATGCTACGATGGAAAACAAAAAATTTTTCTCTTCAAACCTTATTTTCCGACCGCTCGCTACTTAGCATATATGATATAGTCAGTGATTTTGATAAATGTTTTGGAATGAGGAAGCATATAAAATAATATATATTACGATTGGTGAAGCTACGATGAAAAACAAAAAGTTTTCCCACTAGAACTAGTTTTTTGACCGACCCATGGTAGCTATATGATATAGTCATCCGATTTTGATAAATTTTTCACAATTATGTGGAAGCATATAAAAAATAACATACACCAAGATTTGTGCCGCTATGATGGAAAACAAAAAAAGTTTTTCAGCTAGAACTAGTTCTTAGACCGATCGTTCCTATGGCAGCTATATGATATTGTCATCCGATCCAGCCAGTTCCGACATATTAGTGCAGTAAAAGAAGACTCTGTGCAAAATTTCAGCTCGATAGCTTTAAAACTGAGGGACTAGTTGGCAGACGGAAGGACAGACAGACGGAATTGAACTCAGCTCGTCGTCCTGATCAAGAATATATATAGTTAATGTGGTCGGAAATGAATATTTCTATGCGTTACAAACTTCTGGGCAAAATTAATATTCTTTCAAGTGTATAAAAATTATAATTTTGTTATTTAAGCGGACATCAAATGTTTCATTCTTTTAATATAAAAAAAATAAAAAAACCAAAAAAAATTGATCGCACTTTAAGCAGTTTTGAGACAGTTTGGCTTAACTTTAAAATAATTTTTAGAAGGTAATTACAACCCATTTTGAAGATTAAGCGAGTACAAAAAACCATTTACATTACACATTCACTTGGGAACAGCTTAACCGCCACTAGAATCACTTCAAGGCATTTTGTTGACACTTACGTGTCCATATAACAAAACTCCGTTCAAAAATATTTTTTTTATATGTCCAAGCTTACCTGAAAGAAAAGAAAAATATATTTTAAATAAATTGTTTATCATTAGAAATAACAATTAAGACTATAATTAAGGACATCAAAAATTGCTCGGCAAACAAGACATTATCCCTTTGATAAAAATGCTTTGTAAAGGACTCTTTCCAGATGAGATACAAATTTATTTATAAGAAAGCTTTTCAAAACTGTTAAAAAGTGAAGTAATGAGGCGAAATAAATTTGTATCTTATTTGGAAGTAGGCGTTAACAGGTAAGAGCGCTGCAGTCGAGTATCTGGACTACAAAATTCCCGGTATTCTCAGGCGCTGCCCAAGCGATAAAAAGCAAGCAAAATCGATTCGTGCATAACTTCCGTGTTTTTTGTCCGATCTCATTAGTTGAAATAAGTCGAGAAAATAAATATCAAACTGCTTTCGATGGTTTCGATTCTCTCTGATTAAATATTTTATTATTTTCGACATGTTTCCTTTTCTTCATTGCTGATTAAATATTTTAAGGCCTTGTCACTATGCATATGATTTATGGCGATGAAATGTAAGGCGAGAAACTCTCAAAAGTATGCAACATACAAAATGGCAACAAAGTGAGCAGCCAAAAGGACCAAAGTGAGCAGAGAGACGGCAAGTCACTTAAAAATGGCTGAGCAGCTAAAGGTGTACAACCCCCCAACCCCCCCCCCCCAGCCACCCCACGAAATGCACTTAAAGCGCCAGGCAGCAGCAGAAATAAAATAAAGTAAAAAAAATATATATATGTATATATAAAAATGGAAAGAATACCAAAACTAAAAGGCATGTCAGGGTATGTGTGTGTGTGTGTGTGTGTGTTTGGAGTGCTATAAGCAAACACTTTCAAGTGCATTTAAAGTATGGCAGCAGCAGCTACTTCAGCCGCCCCCACCCACCACCCCTTGAGCTGTTAAGCTCAGTCACCCACTTGAGGGCTGCTATTGTCAGCTGAGCAACTTTTTTTTTTCCTTCTTCTTGCCAATAATATTTACAAAAAAAAATGTAAAAAATTATACAAAAAATGTGCAACGTTGCAAAAGGCCCACGCCGCCAAGTGTGCAACAAGTGTGGAGGACTCCAGCTGTCGTGCTTATCCTCCACTTACTTCCTTTTTTGCCGCTGCTAAATTCACACTTGAAAACGAGGCGCAAGCAATTGTGCTGCAGGCCATGTGGCTGCCAACTTTTGAGCGCCTTCCGGAGTGCAACAGTTTTGCAATTTTGCCTAAATATTTTGCAACTAAAAGATTTCCGGCTAAATTGTCTCTCGAGGGAGGGGGGAGGGGGAGGTGGAAGAGCAGCTGCCTTACATGAGCCTAAACTGCTACCATTGTGGGGCTAATTTTTGGCCAACTAATTTGTGTCATCCTGTTTGGAGCCGAAAGTTTCGGCTTAGTTTACCAAAAACTTTTCGGGGCTTAAATGGGAGTTTGGTGGAGTGATTAAACAAGGGATAATTTGTTTAGGAAGTCATAAGATATTTAGAGTTATTCAGTAGAAATCATAGAGGAGAATAGTTTAAAGTTGAAAGCCAAATTAAATACTTAAAGGGAGGATGATTAAATGACTCACTGGTGTGGTTATCCAAAGCACAGCCAAAAAAATCATAGTATTACTTTTGTGTAAGTTGTCTTCAAACACAAATTTTTCACACAAACCAACCGACACAAATTTTATTTCATAATTTGTTAAAAGTCTGTGCTTTATTGGAAATTACCAAACAGGCACAAAAACTCTTCTTTTACGTATCAAATAGTCAATAGTTGCAAGCCTAACCGCTAAACAAGCATTCGAGAATAAAATAATAAATTTATTTAAAAACGAAAAAAAGGTTACATAAAATATTTAACATCGTATAAATAAAAAACGTGACAGAGAAGTAATAAAAATGTCAATAATATAAAACCATTTATCATGATAAATGCCCTTCAAAGTATGCAAGGTTTATTTACTTTAATTACACGGTACAGCAAAAATTCAGTTATTGCGTTGATGTCGTTCAATCAATTTTTTGTTAAGCTGAATAAAACTTAATTTACGAAATTGCTCTATCAAGTCTAGATTTTTTTTTAAGCAATGCCTAAAATGGATACACTGTGCAAGTACAAAAAAGACATGACCAACTTTAACGGGTTTCCCCTATTTTGGGCCCTAGGAATCGAACTGCATCATAGGTTTATGAGTTATAACGATGGCTTCATAAAAAATTTTATTTTAAAGTTTTTCATCAAGTTACAATTTTTCTAAATTATAAAAAAATTATATCTGAATCTTGTAAAATATCAATAAACAGATTTAAATGTCCTCTAATTTACTACATAGAAATTTTCGATATCATTGCGCTTTCAAAAGATATGGTCCTAAAACTAAATTAATTGCAACCTTTTTTTAGATAAAATTTTGTACAACAAATAATTTAAAATTTCCATGTTAGAAAATCACAATAAAAAAATTTTTTTTAATGTGTTCCCTTTTGTTTTCCAACAAAAACTTGATTTTTAATTAAATATTTCCTAATTTAATGTCATTTTGGTAATAAAAATTATGAAAATTTTTTTTTTTTTTTAAGATTTTAATCTATAACTTTTTGAATGCGCAATGATATCGAAATACTGTGAATGTATTAAATTAGAGGAGAATTAAATCTATTTATTTAGATTTCACGAGAATAAAATATTATAATTTTGGAATTTACAAAAAAAAATTTAGCTTCGTAAAAAACTTTAAAAAAAAAATGTTGTATAAAACCATCGTTATAACTCAAAAAAAGTGATGATGCTAATTAGGGGAAAACTGTTCAAGTTGGTCATGTCTTTTTATTTTTAAAAAAAAAAAAACCATCACAGTGATATTAGGCTGTATGAAAAACTTAGAGCTTAACTCGTAAGTTTACGCTGTGTACCTAACTTGGTTAAAAAAAAGTTTAAAAAAAAATTAAATTTTAATTGGCGCAAAAAGCTTTAAAAAAAAATTTATCACTCATACGTAATGTTGCCTTTGATCTATACATTATTTTGTAATTGTCATTAATTTCCAATAAATTGATAAATTAAAATAACAGATTTCATAAATTGACCATTTCCTCCTTGTGGAAAATTTGATGTTGCCCACTAGGCGTATACGTATTTTTTAGTTAAAACCTCATGGTCTCGTTACGTATCCGTAAAATGCATACCAAAATATCAGTAAGAAAGAACGTTAAATCATTTCTTTGAACGGAAAATTGAGGTAATCGAATTAATATTAACAAATCTGGGTTACCACATTCTTTTTTTACTCGGTGCCGACGCAAGTCGAGCCATTTGAGTTTTTTCGTCTCAAAAATCATAACTTTTGAAACAATATGAGATAATTGAATAATTTAAAGGGCAAATGTTAGATAATTGTTCATACCTATGAAACCTATTTTTGTTAGGGGTACAAGGCCTACTAGATGCTTACCTATGGGTTATCAAAGTCAAAATTTGTGGAAAAATTAATTTTTATATAAAAAAAAAAAATTATTTTTAACAATTATATATTTTCTTTAGTTTCTTTTTTTAATGTTTCTATTTTTAAAATTATTACCCAAAAATAAAAAAATAATTAATTCTTTTTTGTCGATTTTTTTTTTTATATTTTTTTAAGTTTTTTCCAAAATAATTTTTACTATTCATAAGACAAGGTATATCTTATAATACAATAATTTTTAAACTTAAACTAGTGGATTCTAGCTCTTTTTCGTGATTTCATATGCCGCAAAGATGAAATAAGAGGATCGGAAGTTGCGCCAACATGTTGAAAAGGCCCTCATTTTGCCATGTGTTTTAGTTACCTATTTTACCTCTAGCAGACGAATAGGCAGCGGAAGGACGCTGGAACTTTTTTAATTACTTAAAGGAATAATCAAAGAACGTATTTTAAAAAACCAAGACAAATAAACAAAAATAAATATATTTTTTATTTTCCATCAATGTTGAAAAATAGTGAAAAAAATGGATTAGCTTTTAAACAGCGATTTAGTTGGAGAAAAAAAAACAAAACGTAAAGAATTTGTTTATACACTTAATGAATACATTAATCAGTAGTAAAAATAATTATGACGATTCGTTACCTAGTTTTCGAGACATTTCACCTGAAAGCGAACCAAAATATCTAAAAATTTTGTGTTTTTTTTAAATCTAAAATTAGGTCAACTTTGACGGCTTCTAAAATAAAAATCGGAATATTTTAAGGTTTGCATATTTGAAATTGTTGAAGGTAAAATTTTCTATAAGATGGGTTCATTCAAAATTTGTTTGCTGCTCATGAAATTTTTGATTTATGCTACCTACTTTGTTCTAAGGGCGCCACTGTGTGACACGCTCAAATTTTTATTTTAGAAGAATTCCGATTGGACCGATTTTCAGTTTTCCAAAAAAAAACAAAATTTTCAGATAGAAAAAATATCACGAAAACTAGATAAAAAATTGTAATTTTGTTGTTTCAATTAATTGATGTATTTATAAATTGTAGTTTGCTTTATGTTTCTCTAGGTAAATCGCTAGTTACCAACTGCCCACTTTTTCCACTATTTTTTATTTTAATGGAAAAAAATAAAGGGAAATTTGTATATCTCCATGTTTTTAAAATATGTTTTTTGATTATTCCTTTTACCTAATTCAAAAGGTTCCAGCTACCCAGCTAAAATAGGTATAAAAAATGAGACTCTCTTCAACATGTTGGCAGCTGTAAGCGAGCAAATGGACGTGTTCAGCAGAAGAACTTGCTCAATGATCAAAGATATATTTCTTATTAATTTACGTAGCCCACTTTTCCTCTTGTATTTAGTATGATTTTCACATGGTGCTTTTCTAAATGTCAATTTAATAAGGCCCTCCAAACGTATGCTAAATAATAATATCTGTTTAGTTAAGGTGATCAGTGATCAAGTGTCTCTGCTGAACGCGCCCAGCACACAAAATTTAAATCGTACGAATTTCCTTAAATCGCAATTCTCAAAACTAAGTGAAAACCGAAGCATAGCTGAGAGTAACATTTAGGAAATGTGAAAAAACGGGTGCATTGAATAACCTCCGGTGAAATATCGCCCGCGTGCTTCTCCTAGTGTTATACACGCGCAGAGAAGAATATGTATCATGACCAAATGTTGATGTTTTTGTTCATGAAACATATACTCAACTCAACTATCGTTAAAAAAATATAAGCAGCATCTTTGATGTAGGGCAACAAGCGTGTGCGATGGTGCAGTGCGCTAAGATGCAGTTCCGTTCGTGTAAAACCTATTTCACTTGTGCTATTAAATTTATAAGTTAGACTCCCTTAGCGCATATATCTTATCGTTTGCATTTGACGTTTATATGACACCTAGCAGCTATCTTGATAATGAGAAATCGGCTTAAAGTAACTGTAAAATCCAAATTAATATGACAATCATCATAATAATGTCTAAGCCAAATACAACCAAAGCTAAGAAACTTGCATCAATCCAATTGCTTATTTTCCTATCGCCAAATTCTTTACAATTTTTAGCCGTAAATCTTTTTGAGCAAATTCTCTTTTGGTGTTATTCAACATTTATTGAGACCCTAGAGTTACACTTAAATAAACAACACAATTTCTCTTACACCAACAACAACCCCCTGCCTCCCCTTAAATAGTTTACCATTTCTCTCTTGCCTTATTTTCTTACACCAAAAAAATAAAGAAAAGAAAATTCAACCATTTCTCAAACAAACAGAAAAACAAATGTACCTACCTGCAGCTTTTGCACGTGGGAAAATCGCTGAATCGTCACAAAATCACTTTTACGATTTTGGTTTATATGGCAATAAAAATATATATAGAATCTGTTTGCTACCAAACTAACTAGCTCAATACAACTGAGAAATCTTTTTCCCGAGTTGGCCTCACTTGGCTTGGTAAAAGTTACAGCTCAAAGCTACGAGGAGCTGACTGAGATTCGCGAATGAAAACTTTTGGCAGTCACTGTGGGTGTGTGTGTGTGCTTCAAGCTCAATAAAATTGCATGAGGCAAACAAAGTAATTTTTATAGCGTATGTATATGTGGGAATACTTTTGCTCTGGTTTTCTTTCTTCAATCTGTTGAGACTTGAGCCAGCGCCAACGCGAAAAAGGTGGAGTTGTAGTTCAATTCGTTACCAGGACGACAACGAAAAAAAAGTGTACATAAACTTTTTCTCGGAAAAATGCCAACAGTCAGCATGACTCTTCAACAGTTGAGGCTGAGATATATATAAAAATGGATTTATATATATATATATATACATACATGTGTGAAATGACGGTTGTGTCTTTGGCTTCGCTAATTTTCTACTGAATGTGTGAGCTTCTGGTTATTGAAAACGAATGGCGTGTGAAAAATGTGAATTATGGACACAAAAAAGAATGAAAAAAGAAAAGGAAAAAAAAAGTTGTCGATTGGCGGAGCAGAATGACTGTTTAGTATGAAATGAAAGCGGCGGGTGGCAAGCAGGATGACAATCAGAAAAAAGTGAGAGTGAATATGAATTTTTATATGAAAAAGTCATGGGTTTTTGTTTATTACATATGAACATATAAATATGTGTAGGAAATACACTCAGAAAATTGAAGGGCTCGAAATTGCACTTAAAGTGGGCTAAGCGCTTTATTTTATGACAAATGTGCTCAACACATTGACAACTTTTCTCTGATGACTCACTAAGACTAAATGAAATTCTGGCAATGTTTCTGCTTTCATTGCCGACCCCTGGTCTACAGTCTGACATTCTTTCTCTGTTCCATAATAATAATATTTCGAAAATTCTAAAAGAATTTGAGTTTTTTATCCAATTTAAATATGTTTACTTTGAATCAAATCGAATGGAAGAAGAACTAAACTACTCTAAGCAACTGACTCATTTGATCAAGAGTGAGAAAACCTAGCGGATAAAGGAAGACACATGTCTGGAAGACTGTATGGAATTGGCACTTTGATTAAATAGAAATTGGGTTAGAATGGGTAAGAGCTACAAGGAGTTTATAGTTGGTAATTCATTGACTGTAACGTGGTGATTTTCAAAGTGCAAATTTCAGAGTACATTGGCAGCTCTTGCAGTGCCTCTGGCTAATCTTTAAACCAAATTCGGCAATTTTGTTTGTTGATAAGACAGACACATTTCTGACAGAGCACGTTAATTGCACTGATTTGCAAGCGCTGTTCGTTTGTTATTTGTCCATTCATGGTGCAATGGCAAACCTAATCAGAGCATTTTTGGCGTTGCCACTCGTTACAAGTTCAAAACAAACTAACGATAAACGAGAAGGAGTTAATACTGTGAAGTTTTAATACGCTTGGTCTAAATGATTTAACTGGTAAAATATATATGGGATATAGATATCAGATATTTAAAATTTTTTAATCATTGATAATAAAAATTTGATACCATAAAAAAAACTTTTCTTAGTAAAACACATTTTCCGACCGATCGATCCTATGGCAGCTATATGCTATAGTCATCCGATTTTGATAAATTTTTTCTAAATTATGTGAAAGCATATAAAACTAATGTATACCAAGATTGGGGACGCTACGATAGAAAACAAAAAAGTTTTTTCACTAGAAGTAGTTTTTTGACCGACCGTTTCTATGGGAGCTATATGCTATAGTCATCCGATTTTGATAAATTTTTCCAGAGTTATGTGGAAACATATAAAACTAACATATACCAAGATAAGTGACGCTACGATGGAAATCAAAAAGTTTTTTCTCACAAGAACTTAGTTCTTCGACCGATCGTTCCTAGGGCAGCTATATGATATAGTCATCCGATTCGGCCGGTTCCGACATATTAGTTGCGTGCAGTAAAAGAAGACTGTGCAAAATTTCATTTCATTTCGATAGCTTTAAAAATGAGAGACTAGTTTGCGTAGAAACAGACAGAGCAGACAGACGGAAACAGACACGACGGACAAGGAAATGAACTCAGCTCGTCGTCCTGATCAAGAATATATATAGTTTATGGGGTCGGAAATGAATATTTCTATGCGTTACAAACTTCTGGGCAAAATTAATATACACTTTTCAAGTGTATAAAAACCCGGGACCGAACTAATTTGGGAATTACAGCCTTTATTCAATTTTATTTAGGCAATTTTTTTATTGTTGTATTATACTTTTAAAATAAAATTTTGTTTTATTTCTAATTTATAGACAAATTTTAAAGAGGCCTAAAATTAACTAATCTGTAGGTTTAAGTTAATCTTGTATCCTTCTATCAAAAAAACATGCTATGATTTACAGACGCCTACTGGATAAGTAATTTTTATAAAAATTACTAAACATAAAAATAATTTTATTTAAAAATTACAAAATAAAATTAATCAAATTATTTAAAAATAAAATTTTAGCTGTTAAACAAAATTTTATTTAAAAATCATAGAATAACGTTATATTTAATTTTTGTTTAAAAATTAAAATAATTTATTTCAAAAATCCCTCCCTATAAAAACAATATTAAAAGCTTTTAGTAAATTTATTTATTTTAATCCCCTTTTACCACAAACATAATTCTCAACTCTTCTTCTGCTTCGTCCTGTAGCAGCTAGTTACAAAAGCTGCGGTGATCCCATTTTTTCACCCCCATAAGCTCAAAGCCGCAATGACCATTTGGCACTTTACGACAAATGATTTGTCCGGGGTGACGACGGGTAACGAAAAATCTTTGAAATTGTTGCCACTTGCTCGTAATTAACACCGGAAGAGTGAAGAAAAATTGTTGAAAATTTTCACTGGCCATCAACAAAACCACCAACTGCCATAATTCCCATTAAGAACAAACATAACGTGACCTGGCTCCCCCCCCACCCTCTCCATGGAGAGTGCTAAAACAATTAGAAACAGCCGCGCATCGTCTACACTTGTCGCCGGTGGAGAGACACAGTGTCGGGTCGTCATTAACGCCTCCGCACACATAATTTGTAATTTTAGTGCAATTTTCGGTAGAATTTTTTGCAGCAATTGAAAACATTTGTTACTTCCAGTTTATTTTCGAAAATAGATTTAATATGTATTTCATCATGACGTGGGCAAGTTTATGTTGCACATTTTTTTATAGTTTAGTTTGGGTTTAAAAGTTGTTGATTGAAGTAATTAGCAGTTGTCCCCGTCTGGTGTGGGGGCTGCTGCTTATGCATGAGGGTTGCAGCTGGAGCCACGACCGCAGCAACAACAACAACAACAGCAGCAACCATGGGCAAATGTTTGTCTAATTACTTTGCACAGCTTTCAGCATGCAGGCATTTGTCTTCATTTTCTCTGCTGCTGCTGCTGCTATATTTGTGCTTGTCAAGCAACTTGCGACGCCAAAGAGCCACATTGACAGTTCCTGAAGTCGCAGTGGCAGTCTCGTCGCTGTCTTCAGTCAACATCAGCAGCAGCAAAAAAAAAAAAATTGCTGCGGAAATTAATGTGGCAAACTTTGCCAACCCCCCACCCCTCCCACTCTCACTCATTATTTGCTGCTTTTGACATTTTGAAAAAGGGCGTCTCACCCCCTCCCCCTCTCCACTGACTGCCTTTGTCCTTGCATGCCTTGTTGCACTTTTGTGGTTAATATTTTATAGCATTTTTGTCCATTGCTATAAATAAGTTTACTACTTTTCAGCTGCTGCTTCAAAAGGGGCGTGGCCCACATAATTGTCAATGTGTGCTTCCCAGGAAGCTGACAAATTGATTGATGATCTGCTATAAAATGTCTCGTTTGTTGTAAATGTAACGCATCATAAATTCGCAAAATTATGGCAAAAAAAAAAAAAGTAATCCAAAAATAACAAAAAAAAAAAAAAAAGTGGAACAAAGGCTGCACCAAACTGAAGGAATATTGTGGCAAAGTCTGGACCGAAGAAGTAGGGGGTGTGTGTAGTTATAATTAAAAACATATGTGGCGTAACAAAAGGGGAGAGAGAGAGAGAAAACAATGCCAGTTGAGTCAGTTGTGGAAGAGCCCGAGAGGATAAAAAGCAGTTGACTAACCCTTCTCCACCTCCTCCTCCTCCTCCTCCTCCTGCTGTTGTATGAGTTAATTAGACGGGTGTTGCCGAGTTAAACGGCAGATGGCAGTTTTGGATTATAAGCAGAAAAGTTGAAATTGAAAATTAAATTTTCAAACATGTGGAAGAACCAAGGTCATTTAATTGAAGTGTCGTTGCATTTGCACTTGAAACTTTCAACAGTTCAAATTCACGGTTCAGCAAACGGCAATCATTTAGCTCAAGCTCTTTGTTAATTTTAGCTTTTGACGAAAGGGATTTTTAACCAGCGAAGAACGTTGGGTACACCTTTCAACAGAGAAAAAAATGATATGAAATATTACCAAAATTTTTCCAAAAAATTCAACCCGATATGACGAAGATTAACTTGATATGATAAAATATCAATACGATCTTTTTATAAAAAAAAAAAAGAAAAACATTGCCTGGTCTGAGGCGAACTCGAGACCTTGCACTTAACACGCCTCAACGCAGTCAGCCAACGCACGCTTATGGGACAAACGTCTAAGAGACTATTTATGTAAAGTATGAAAAAATTTGATATTTTTAAAAGATCAGTTTAACCAGCAAAGATTAAATTGATCTTGAGCTTTTTTTTTTCTCTGTGTAGGACTCCGTGTCAAGAGCGCCTAACCTTCCTAGGGAGGCTTCGAAAGCAATCCCAATGCACATGCACTATGTTCCAAGAAATATTTATTATATATTTGGCCGTATAACAGCCAAAAATTGTGCTGCGAAAATGTATATATACGTGGGTTGCTATTTAAGTTTCTGGCCTAGGTCACTTCTAGCCATTTAAGGACCAATTGGCCTTTTCCCAAAAAAAGTTTGGACTTTTATCGATAAAAGCTCCATACAACTCTTTCATGTGTGACCACGTTTGATATCGATTAACGATTAATCAAAAACTTACCTCGGCAGAAAAATGGAATTAACTCGTGAAAATTTTCGTGCAATCATTTTTCACAACTTTCGACGTGGATTATCACGACAAGAGTGCAACGATGAACTTAAATCTTTGTATGGCGATGAAGCACCATCCTATAGCACTGTGAAAAATTGGTTTAATGAATTCAATCGCGGGCGACGCTCGCTCGAAGACGAAGGTCGTCAAAAAACAGTCGTTGTGCCAGAAAACATTGATGCCGCAAGATCGTCATGTGACATACCGTGAGATAGAGGCATCTTTGGGCATTTCTTCCACCAGCATACATTCGATATTGCATGAACACCTGGGCGTAAAAAAAGGTTTGTTCTCGTTGGATCACCACAATAATTGACAATCGCTCAAAAAAAGGCTCGTGTGGATTGGTGCAAAGAAATTTTGAAAAAATATAATCGCGGTATTTCAAAAGACGTTTATAAGATCGTCACAGGTGACGAATCATGGATCTATGCTTATGAGCCCGAAACAAAACAGCAATCGACCGTGTGGGTTTTCGAAGACGAGCCAAATCCAACGAAAGTCGTTCGTGGAAGAAGCACTTCGAAGCAAATGGTCGCCTGTTTCTTCGGTAAAACTGGTCAAGCAACGTAGGACGGTCAATTCTGAGTGGTACACCACAATTTGTTTGCCTGAAGTCTTCGGAGAAATTCGAAAAACGAACAAGAGAAGACAGATCATTGTGCACCATGACAATGCGAGCTCTCACACATCAGCTCACACCAGCGCCTTTTTGACCGCCCAAAACGTCGAATTGATGGGTCATCCGCCGTACAGCCCTGACTTGGCACCCAATGACTTCTTTTTATTCCCGCACATCAAGGGAAAAATGCGTGGTCAACGATTTTCGTCGCCAGAAGATGCTGTTGAAGAGTTCAAAAACCATGTTTTGGAGGTGTCTCAATCGGAGTGGAAAAAGTGCTTCGACAATTGGTTTGAGCGCATGCAAAAGTGTATAAATCTTGCTGGAGAATACTTTGAAAAACAATAAAACCATTTTGGATCATAAATATTCGCGTTTTCATTATTAGGCCAGAAATATATATAGCAACCTACGTATATTTTAAAAGATGAAGCTTTACTTTAAGACTACGATCCAAGAAATATTTATTTAAAGCCGGAAAAATAATTTTTGAAGGCGCTTGACAAATTCCTAACCTTGAAAATGCCGTAAAACAGCCAAAAACTGTGCTAAGAAAATGTTTATATACTTTTTGGAAAGATTAGAAGCTTTCGTGACTAGTGCACTAATTTAAAAGAAGTATTCTTGAAGCACTAGGATAAAACTCAAATAAAAACTAAAAACTATTTGTATGAAGTATTGTGACAAAATAAATGTTGTTATCAATCTTTAAGACTACGTTCCAAGAAATATTTATTTTTTAGCTCGACTATTAAATGCTCTGCACCTGCCAAAGTCTGTATTTTACTAAGAAATTTCAAAAGTGCTACCCATCACGGTTGCGACTTGTGCTGCCCAGCTTAGTTATTTATTTTGCTTATAACTCGTCTTTCGTTTATCTGAACGCAAAACGATGTATGGTGGATTCATAAATAATTAAGAGTAAAGTAAATATCTAGAAGATCCGAAAAATCTAATTCAAAAATTGTGAATGATATGAGGTTTTTATACACTTGAAAAGTGTATATTAATTTTGCCCAGAAGTTTGTAACGCATAGAAATATTCATTTCCGACCCCATAAACTATATATATTCTTGATCAGGACGACGAGCTGAGTTCGTTTCCGTCTGTCCGTCCGTACGTCTGTCTGTCCGTCTGTCTGTCTGTTTCTACGCGAACTAGTCCCTCAGTTTTGAAGCTATCGAGCTGAAATTTTGGACAGAGTCTTCTTTTTACTGCACGCAACTAATATGTCGGAACCGGTCGGATCGGGTGACTATATCTTATAGCTGCCATAGGAACGATCGGTCGAAAAATAAGTCTTTGTGAGAAAAACCTTTTTTGATTTCCAACGTAGCGTCTCCAATCGTAGTATATATTTGTTTTATATGTTTTTTACACAATTCTGAAAAAATTTATCAAAATCGGATGACTATAGCATATAGCTGCCATATAAACGGTCGGTCAAAAAACTACTTCTAGTGAGAAAAACTTTTTGTTTTCCATCGTAGCGTCACTAATCTTGGTATATATTAGTTTTATATGCTTTCACATAATTTTGAAAAAATTTATCAAAATCGGATGACTATAGCATATAGCTGCCATAGGACCGATCGGTCGGAAAATGTGTTTTACTAAGAAAAGTTTTTTTTTATAGTATCAAATTTTTATTATCAATGATTTAAAAATTTTAAATATTTTATATCTATATCCTATATATATTTTACCGGTTAAATCAGTTGGAGTAAACTTTTTCAATTTTCTAAAACAACTTTAAAAAATATTGTGAATTTGATATTATCAAAAAATGATCTTAAATTCAACCCCCAAAACCGTTAAGTGCACAACACCGCGTGATGTTAGCCAACACACTAAGCCAACAATTTGTGGCATCAGTATTAATTTGCACTATTCAATGTGCCACTTAATACCAAAGACGTGTCAATTTCATGGCTGACATACCGAAGCGACGCGTCGCTTCAAATGTTGTTGTGGGTCCGGGTGGGTCCATTTGGGTGGATGGATGACATGCTGCTGCAGTAGTCGTCGTCGAAGCGCTTGTGGGAATTAATTACAGCCATCAAAAGTTATTAGTCGCAATTATCGCAGTGTAGAAGATGCTGATGGCGTTGGTGACCAACGCCTGATGATGATAATGATGGGAAGTTAAAGTGGCCCTGCAGAAATATTTCTATCAATGTGGGGCGTGACAGACCCCAAAAACGAAACGAAACGTAAAAAAACGAAAGAACACATAAAGTAAGCAAATGTGCCATAAATTAAAACTAAATGCCGCTGCCTGTCAAAGGCAGAGAAACTGGAGACGTTGACTGCAGTTGTAGATTAACGCGCACACACACACACAGTGCCACGCCCACCCCAAAAAAAGGGGAAGACACCCACTCTTACTCATAGATGTCAGGCCAAAACAAAAGTCAAGCATTGGCCAAATGATTTACGGCTCCAAATGGAAAAAATTGCTCATACGCCATGTGGAAAAAAGGAAAAGAACAACCCAATTCCATTTACACACATAAATTCAAAGCAAACCCGAGGCTAGATGCAAATTACTACACACTGAGAAAAGGAAATTTTCTAAAAAAAAAAAAAAAACATTTTTTTTTTAGTGCACGCAGGGCTCAAGGCCTGAAATGATCCTGGAACTGTCAACCGGGTGGTCGTCTGACACTTGCCAGACATTTGGTCATTTGTTGGCACAGCTTGTTGCTGTCGCAACGGCCAACGCAAAAGTTCGCGCCACATCATCTTGTTAGCATTTTGTCAGCCAAGTTGTCACACTCGCTTCACAGTTTCATCTTCTTTTTGGTTTCTCCGCAACAAGTTGACAACACACGCACAGCACAGCAAAAAAAAAAAAAAAAAGAAAACGTAAAAAGAAATTGAAAGGGGAGAGAGGCGAATACGCTATTTGGACCAACTGTCTCTGCCCCTATCCTGCGACTTCTTCTCTGCACACTTCACGCCTCACTTGACTTACATTTGACGCCGCCGACGCTGAAGCCTGACGCCCGACGCCTCCGCCTTCGTTGATGACTCGCCCCCTGGCGCTGGGCAAAATCTTTAATTGTCGCGCAATTTTCCAGTTACTGCATTTTCGCGCTCTTACGCCAACATTCAAAAATCCACCTCTCCCAAATTGAAAAAATAAAAAAATTAATAAAAAAAAGAAGTATATAAATAAATAGGTGTTTATTAAAAAAAAAAAAAAAAAAAATTAAAGGGAGAAGAAAGAAGAAAAAATTTAAAAACATTCAAACAAAAAACAAAGTCAGTAACGGCTAAGAACAGCCACCGGATGTATGAGTCAACTTTTTGAGTCACATCGCAAATGTAGTTGCAGACTGTCTGGATTATCCTTCGATGTGGCACTGGAGTTAAGTAACCATTGAATGATTGTGCTCCACCCAGTTATAAAAAATTATTTTTAAGTTTAAGACACTTAAACTAACGATAATCATCTATCGATTGTTAATAATAATAACTAGCTCCGCAAAACACTCGCAAGTATTTAAAAAAATTAGTTATACAGAAATTAAATTAGAAACTGCAAAAGTCACGAATCGATTCCACTTTTGAAAACATTTTGTGGAAGTGGAACAGAGAGCAAGGCAATAAATAGAAAATATTCTAGTCTCAAACTTAATCAAACTTTACAAGTTGACAGCCTCGTTTTCCGTTCAGGAAAAATTAAAAAAATTTTGTTCATGAATCAAATACAATCAATTAGTACGAAAATATTTGATTGAAGTAAAAAATTCCTATTTAAGCAAGACAACTACAAACTGTATAAATGCTGCCCATAACAATTGTGGCCATTACAGAAAAATAAATAAATGAACTATCAAACCGATAAGTGGCTAATGAATTTAATATTTTATAAAAATTTTTTTTTCCTACCATATAAAAAATATGGTAGGAACTATTTCTACTATGAAAAAAAATACTGTTTTGATCCTAACAGGGCTGCAAACCTTAATAATTTTTGCGGAGCTCAGGCTTGCAGGTTCGAACCAAAATAAACCAATGGTTAGGGTTCAGAAATTTGAGGTTCAAAAGGTTTCTGTGCGAGGTTCGGTCGAGCCTTGGTTCGTCCCAAGTTTTCCAAATTTTGATAGAAAGCGAATAATTTTTAAAAATAAAAAAAAATATTCAAAAATTCTGAATTTTTGAATATTTGAACATACGTAAATTTATTTTCTTATTACATTTTTAAAAGAACTTATACGAGTAATTTTTTTGACTATTCTTCTTATTTGATCAGACAAAACTTAACTAACGCTTTTCTACAAGCTTTTTGCTGTTTCAAGTTTCACCTGTTTTTTTTTTTACAAGAGGTTCGGTTCAAGGTTCCGAATGAAAAATTCGGAATTCAGGTTCGAACCGGTTCGGTTAAAATACAATAAAATTTTGATAAAAAAAAAATTATCATACACACAAAAAAAAAAAAAAATTGTAAAAATCACATTTTTCAACTTTGGCTAAAAAGTATTGTAATTAAACATTTTTCTTTTTGATTTTACCAATCTACACGTAAAAACGACATTTTAATCAACTGCGTAATTGTTTGATTTTAAAGAGCAGACACTTTTGCCTTCAAATTACAAGTTCACTTTTGATTTCCATATAGAATCAAAATGTTCGCAATTTTGATCAATTGTGTGCGATTTTTGTCAAGTCGATATGCTAAAAATAGAACAGAAACAAAAAAACCCTGGTCGGCTACCACCACCAGCTTAACATGTGCTCTGCGCTCAATTCCTTCGCGAGCGTGCAGTAGCCGAATGCGTTGAGGTGCAGGCGTTTGTCTTTCAGTGTGTGTGTCCCAGAGGTCGTGTGTTCGAGTCCCAGACAAGGTAAAGATTTAATAATATTATAAAAAATAAAAAAATTTTCAGAAACAAACGAATTCAAGTTCAGCATCGGGGAAAGACCGACTTTGTTGGTGTTGTGGTGTGTGTGTGTGGTGTGCGTGTGTGTGTGTTTTTTTTTTATTTCAAAAGTAAAACACTTTAAAATCAAAATGGAAACAATTTTGAAAATCAAAAGTGGAAACCATTTATTTTTGAAATGAAAAATTGTTGGGTGAAAAACAAAATGGGAAATTGGCATATTTACCAATGAAAAATGTCGAATTTACCAACGTTTTTTTGTGTGTAATGTTTTGAAAAATGGTATCATTGATATTTCAACACATCAATTTTATCTTAAAACATATCAATTAAATCGACTTTTTTTTGATATGAAGAAATATCATAATGATTCAGTTTCAGATCAATTTTTGTGCAGTGCTGCCCAGCGACAATTTCGTGTTCTTCTCATAACTCAATTATGCACAGAAATAAATATCGAGATATTTTGATAAAAATCAATTCTTAAGGATTTCAGAAGTGAATTCTCAAACCAAGAACGAAATGATTGACTTAAGTACGAATTTATCAATTCCAAAAATCTTGGACTTGATTTTTAGTATGTAGGATCAAACTTGAAATGAGAATCTTCAGATTGACACAAGAATTCTGGGATTGTTTCAAGTCTTTCGTTATTGAAACTTTAATCTGAAGGACAGTATCAAATAAATTTTTTTAAACTCGAATATAGCTCCCCATTCTATTTTCTGAGTAGTTTATCTGATCGAAAAACGATGTATGGTGGAACGATAAATAATGATTTTTATATGTGTAGGTATAAAGGTCCGGAACAATCAATCTTCAAAATTGTAGGAGATATGATATTTTTTAATATTGCGGGTGAGGCCAGGGGCGTGTCAAAAATCCAAAATAAACTTTATCTGCCTGAAGTTATTTTTTATATACTTCAAACCATTAACTCATCTCTGAGATCTTTTCGGTCATATGGACAGACAGACAGACGGAAATGCTGATCAAAAATATATATATTAGGTGGGAGATCTTCCTTTTCTAGCTGTTACATTGATATGCGATTTATTTAGAGACAGGTCAGCCAACTCTCTTCACATATACATACACTACAGGTACATTTGATTACCTCGTGAAGGTAAATCTGCACTTTTTTTTCCTTACAGCGCAAGAACCAATGACCTATGTGAGCTGTGCAACCAACACGAGATGGAAGAAGATGTCATTCATTTTTTGTCGTTCGGTGCCCAATTTAGAGGAATTCAGACTGCTGCACTTGGGCAAGCATCCTCTGGAGATTAGGAGAATGCCTTTCGCTGCTAAGTGGGTCAAACTGGCGATCTCTTGCAACATTTTTTTAATGGAATTTATGCTGGAACCGAAAAGGTATCTTATGAAGATCTGTTATATGCAATCGTGCAGACATGGGTGAACAGCGTAGTCACTCTGCCTTGAGCAACAATGTAATATCTCGAAAATACCGGGCAGAGAACAGCTGATCCCAGTACGTGGGAGCATAAGTCACTAGAGTTCATCAGGAAATTCAATTTTCAATTTAGATTAATATAACATGACATTTGAATGTTAGAGTTTAGGCGATTTTATTAATTAAAGAATGTTATATAGAGTAGAAATTAATATGATGTTATGAGGGTAAAAATATTAAAAACCCACCCAAGTTTATATATTTTTGCTATGTCAGGAAAGTGTCCGTTCTGTTCATTCCTTAATTTAAAATGATTTTTTTTCAGAATGTAGGTATAAGATTACTATTGCTTGGAATTTTCTGGTCTGTCGATCGTCTTCGAAAATATTCAAATCAGAACTAATTTACATGCCTAATTTTGTTGCATAATAATTCAACATTCTTTGATTATAGTTCTTAAGAGTTTTAAGGTTTAATGTGAAATAAAAACTTCTGCTAATAAAACTAATTTTATGGCACATTTTTTTAATTAGGTGCTTAAAATGACTAATCACTGACTAAATATTTCTCACATTTTTAGAATGTCCTATTTTTAATGAGTTAAATATAAAATCTGAAAGGAATTTCTTTCACATAAAATTTTGTGTAAGTGGCCACCACTGTGCCCAGGCGGCGGCGTCTGCTTGGCAATTCATTCATTCATACGAATTCATTTTCATTTTCATTCTTTTGATGCCAGCAGCTTCTGGTCGATGCATTCGCTGGGGCCCACCGCCACTTTTGCATGCAAGTGATATGCCAACCCCCCCGAGAAGCAAGGATGACAATGCGAGCAGAAAGCATAAAGAACAGGGCGAAGGAACTGTAACTACCAATTAGGTGGGTGAGGCGACAGCAATTTCAATTAAAAGAATTAATTGCGTATGCGCGCGGCAGGCAGTCAGAGTTTGAAGGGGTTCGCGACAAGTGGGCAGAGGGGTGAAGAACAACGGATAAGCGCCACTTATCTAAATACATATTTATCTTGCCACCACCCTCATATTTATTGTTTTTTCTTTTCATTTTGAAAGGTGAATCAGGCTATGCAAAGCGGCCCGCATTGTCATCAAACGGCAAATGCAGAAGCTGGCAAAACTTGACAGGCGCCAAAACCAACACCTGAAGGAGGAAGCACAAGAAGTTTTTATGAGCTGGGGGAAAGCGGCTTTTCCTACATAAACTTGCAACATTTAATGGGTTGGAAATGTTGAGAAACCGGAACAAATTGTTTTAACCAATTAGAGACTAAAGATCAAAGCAGCTAAAAACACCTGCTAGATAATCCAAACAGAAAAACTAAGAGACTTACTCATGACGGTAAATGGAAAGATGATTTAAAATTATGAAACATTGAATAAAATAAAAAAAAACTTTCAGAAATTCGCGGCGGTTAATAAAAACAAGGGGAAAAAAAAGCGGGGGTGCGGAAATATAAGGGCGGGTGTAGAGGGGAAAATGGTACACTGAGAAAAATTTCAATATAATATTTAGAAATTTACTGATCATGTGATTTTGTTAAGTTTAAAGAAAAATACATAAAAATGAGTTTAGTCAACGGCAGTTTTTCATCATCATCAAAAAATCAATGGAAAAGAATTTCGTAAAAATTCTTACCAAACTCCACCTCCCAAAAAAAAAAAAAATGAGAACACATAAAATATACATTTTACGATCCCAACTGAAAGACAAAAAAAAAGCTTTCAGCCAGGTGAGTTTGAGTTCATTTCCACGTGTAAATGCTCATGTAAAGTTGTCACTTAAACTCACTCAATATTTGATAGCGCAATGGCCAAATTGAGCCACCTACATTCAAACGAATGTACGAGGCAGCACCGGGGCAACAATGTGGGCAGCCAACGTACCAGAGCTCTCTCAGCTTCCAGGGTCCAGGTCCAATGTGGATGCATTATAAAAATGTTTTACGATTGCCGCGCGCATATAAAAAGGAACCCCGAAAAAAAAAAAACAAAGAAAACAAAAACAAAAACAAGAACGTGGAAGTAGAAAACAAAGAACGGAACGTTGAGCAACTGACGCAGCGCACGTTGGGCATAAAGCGAGTTTTATTATGTCGTAGAGATAAGGTTGGTTCCCCAGAAGGCAGGGGGACAGAGGGCAGCGCACTGGGTCGCTTTGCATGTCGTCGGCGTTGCATTAAGCGAAACGGCGACAGACCAACGACGTCTGGACATGAGCGTGAACATGAATAGCTGCCGGCAGCTTAATGGATATGGATATATGTATGTATATGCTACAAAACAGCAACCACAACAAAAAACAACAAAACAAGTAACCAATAGCCAACAAATGGAGCAAATTTGCCTTCTACATACAGAAGGCAAGGGTATGGCAAATTTGCCAAGAAGTTGGTTAAAAACAGCCGATGACTTCAGGGTAAACACAATCTAAATAGATGTAGGAAAAACTTTATTAATTTAAGTGAATTTGTGTTTCATAAATGATATTAATCAACAATAATGTTAATATCGAACGACTTGAACTGGGTTTTAACTGAAAAGATCAAAGGAAAAGACTAGAAAAACCACTAAAGTCTTTATAAAGGCTCCAGGCACGACAACTGCACGAAATAAACACGACCTAAGTTTTACTTTTGATAAAAAGTAGGTACAACTTAAGATGGACATGGAAAGAAAACTCGATCCTGACCCTAGTCCATTCCGACCCTAGTCTATACCTACCTTAGTCTATACCAACCGCAGTCTATACTGACCTTAGTCTATCCTGACCCAAGTCAATCATTACCCTACTCAATCCTTACCCTGGTCTATCCTGACCCTAGTCTATTCTGACCCTAGTCCATCCCGAACAAAGTCTAGTCCAACCTGCCCCTACTCAATCCTGACCCTAATCTATACCGACCCTAGTGTATACCGACCTTAGTCTATCCTGACCTAGTCTATCCTGATCTTAGTTTATCCTGAACCTAGTCTTTCTGACCCTAGTCTATCCTGACTTTAGCCTATCCTGACCCTAGACCTAGTCTATCCCGACCCTTGTCTATCCCAACCCTAGTCTATCCTGACCTTAGTCTATCCTAACCCTAGTCTATTCTGACCTTAGTCTATTCTGACCCTAGTCTATCCTGATCTTAGTTTATCCTGACCCTAGTCTATCCTGAGTTTAGTCTATCCTGACCCCAGACTATCCAGACCATAGTCTATTCCGACCCTAGTCTATCCCTACCCAAGTCTATTTCGACCCAAGTCTATTTCGACCCCAGTCTATCCTGACCCTAGTCTATCCTGACCTTAGTCTATCCTGACCTTTGTCTATCCTAACCCTAGTCTATCCCGACCCTAGTCTATCCCGACTCGAGTCTATCCTGACCTTAGTCTATACTAACCCTAGTCTATCCAGACCCTAGTTATTCCCGACCCTAGTCTATCCAAGTCCATTTCGACCCTAGTCTATCCTTACCCTAGTCTATCCTGACCTTAGTCTATCCTTACCCTTGTCTATTCTCACCTTAGTCTATCCCTAAATTTATTTCGACCCTAGTCTATCCTGACCCTAGTCAATCCTGACCTTAGTTTATCCCGACCCAAGTCTATCCTGACTTTAGTCTATCCCGACTTTAGTCTATCCCGACCCTAGTCTATCCCGACTCGAGTCTATCCTGACCTTAGTCTATCCTGACCCTAGTCTATCCAGACCCTAGTCTATCCCTAATCAAGTCCATTTCGACCCTAGTCTATCCTTACCCTAGTCTATCCTGACCCTAGTCTATCCTTCCTCTACTCAATCCTGACCCTAGTCTATTCTGACCCTTAGTCTATCCTAACCCTAGTCTATTCTGACCTTAGTCCATCCCGACCCTAGTCTATAACGACCGCAGTCTATACTGACCTTAGTCTATTCCGACCCTAGTCCATCCTGACCCTAGTATATTCTGACCCTAGTCAATCCCGACCCTAGTCTATCCTGACCTTTGTCTATACCGACCCTAGTCTATCCCGATCCAAGTCTATTCCGACCCTAATCGAAACCCAAAAAATATTAGTATCAAGAATTAATCCCGATCCCTCACAATCCCGGAGTTTTTTTTTTCGAACCCGTGGACATTCGTCTGGCACCCATCTCTAAGTACAATACCAAATACTAGAACCGTATCCAATCCGGAACTGTACCAATCCTTAAGGCTAATTCGAGCTCGCTAGCCGAACCAGTGTTCTTTCAAATATTCTTAATCGAACTTATCGTAGCTTGCTATAAAGGTTCAGTTTGGTTAAGATTCAAGTAAGTACGGAATTCCAATGTCATGGCGAAAGAATGAAAGGAACCGAGAGAGAGTTCGAAATTTAATTCTCGGCCAGTCTCTTTTCATTAAGGGGCACACCTAGTGTGAAATACAAAAAAAAAAAAAAATTATATATTTCGATAAATTACACCTTTAAAAATAACATAATAAAATTTCAAATCGATATCTCAAATAGTTTTTGAGTTAAAGCCATTTAAAGAGCAGACGCTTGGCAGCTAGAGAGTTTCATTAAACGTCCCAACAAACTAAAATCGCGAGCAGTGTTGCCAATTTAGCCATTTTCCCCGAAGCATCTAACTATTTCGAAAAAACAGGAAGCTGTTCAGTTTTGCCGGAGACAGCATTTTTAGATATTTTAAAAAATTTTATTTTTTCGGCATCAATAGTTGCCAACACTGATTTCGATTTCAAAGAAGAACTGGATTAAGACCGTTTCCGTACTCAAGTCAATCTTATCGTAATTGGTTTGAGAAGATCTTAGATCGACCTCCTTCATTTGACATCGATTGAGTTTGATTTTAGTCTGAATATCTCGGATTTTTTTCTTCTGTGTAGGTATGCTAAAGTTGTTTATCTCTACGTGCTCTTAAATTAGAAAGAAAAAACTTTAGAGTAGAAAACGATTGAGCGACTTAGCGACATGACAATCTAGTAGGCCCTAATGTTGTCATGTTTTCATTCTGAATAACTTGTCATTTGACATTAAAAACAAGTCATGTCTCATGCGTCGAACAGTGTCAACTGAGCCTTAGTTAGCGCAATTTTTTTTTTAAATGTTTTAAAACATTTTCGTCTGCTCTCATATTTTCCCCATCTTTTTTAATCAATCGTAGAGTCGTTAAATTTAAATTTTGAGGTAATCCCATTAAGAATTTTTTTGTTTGAAAAATATTTTTATTTTTTGAATCGATCCTTTTTTTTTAAATAAGTGGTTCCGGACCGGTTTGCAGCCTGGGATTAGAAATGATTTAAGCAACGAACTTGAAGTTATGTGTGTCGGTTGATATTATGGTGTTCAACATTTTAGAGACTGAACCGGTTCAAAAAGGGTTCGGAGCCATATCAGAGAAATTATTTAAGCAATGAACTTAAAATTTGTTTTTTTTTTTGGGATCCTAATTTGATTTGTGCCGAATTTCCTGAACTAGTTCATAGAACTAGTCATTAAAATGAACTCATGAACTATGTTTCAGTGTTTCAACTATAGTTCATATTTTGAACTATTCACTTTTTTACCCAAGGTTACTTTTTAGAACTATATGTCATTTTTTAAACCATAGTTAATTTTATGAAACTATTCATGATGGAAGTAGAATAGATTAGAAGATGAACCATTCATTTTATGAACCATTTATGATGGTACAAAAATAGTTTATAAACTATTCATAAAATAAACTATAGTTCATAAGTAAATAGTTCATAAAAACTAATAAACTAGGTCATTAAAATGAACTGGATTCTCTAACTCTATTGGCAAAATGGATTTAGTTACTTTCTCGAAATAAAACCATTCCGAACCATTTTGAAAAAATGGTTTAAAGCCTTAACTGAGAAAACAGAAAACAGGAGTAAGATACATAACTGGTTCAAGAACAGTTCCGAACGAGATTGAACCAGTTCAAAAACATATTTCAGAAATTATTTGAGCAATGAACTGTAAATTTGCTGTTTGAGTTGATAAAAATGTTTGCTGCAGCAAAACTTATTCCGAACTAGTTCAAAAAAGGGTTCAAAACTGGTTCAACGCCATTTCTCAGAAACTATTTTAAGCTATAAATGTGAAATGTTACGCTGGTTGGTAATATGGAGTTAGATATTTAACCCGGATAAAAATTGGCTACGAATCAGTTTGAACCGATTCAAAAGTTGATAGTGGTTCCCAGGCAATATAAACTTCATTAAAAGCTCGGTCAAAGGGTTTCCAAATTTTTCTGCATCATGGAAAAATATTCAAACAAGTTTAAAGACTGTTTTATCTCTCGGATACAGTTGATATTTTGGTGTATTATTTGGTAATATTTTTTTTGATAATTATTTTACGAGCTTTAATTTTAGTTTTCTTTTCTCATTTTTTGGATTTTTGCATTTAATTGTTTATATTTTTTTAAATATATCAAAGATGTTTTTTATTTCATTTATGACCCATTTGTTTTCAATAGGTAACCTAGATCCATAGACCAAACATACAAATAAACCTCGATGCAGTAGAATTTTTTCGGAGCTTTGATTCTTTATTTATTTACCAAGGGTACTCCAGCTTCAGTGTAAAGAAACTGAGCGGCTTTACTTCTTATTATTTGCATGTCGCATTTTCAATTTCATTATCAAGTTTTATGCTTTGCACATCGGTGGACTTAAGTGCCAAACAAACAGAATGTATGTAAATACTATACATATGAAATCGGGGCATTTGCGGTGACCTTTGAGAAGACGACAGTCACTTGAAGTGACCCACTCACTCGATTTTACTGGCATATCGGTGAAAAGCCTTTTTTGAGCATTTTGTTGGGTCATTCAATTGAATTTTGCGGCTTGGAGCCACATCATCATCATCGTCGTCGAGAGGGTGAGGCCATATTCAATGGCATGACAGCCATATGGAGAATAAATAAAACGAAAAAAAAACTGAACAATAAATGGGGAAACTTTAACAGTAGCAAATTGAGTTGTTATGGCTGTCATTATACAGCAGCAGCTGGTGGGTGCCCGGTTATTTGTTATTTGTTATTGATATGCCAATGGGAATTATGGCTGTGATCGTAAAAAGATACAATGCCTTAAAATCAATCTATGAGATAAATCGTGGTTCAATCAGTAATCTGTAATGCTCTTCCCCTTAAAAAAACCGAAAGTGCTTTAACACACGGTACCCACACACACACACACAAAAGGAGCGATAACAACGATAACATTTTAGCACATAAATTACAAATTCATGAAAAATTTTACGCTCGTGTTGTGGGGTTTTTTTTTTTTTTTTGTTTTAGTTTCTGTTTTTGGCGGTAAATGCATTGCATGTTGCCGTTGCTGCCATTTATGTATGTTGCATGCATGCATGCAGACAGACAGATATCGCCCAGACACACACACACACACACACTCGGATGAATTGCGATTGGTATTGGGGGTTTACCTTACTTGTCCGCAAAAGGTGGCGGCAAAGGTGCAGTTGCGGTCAATGCGTTATTTGCAATTCATTGCTGGCCTGGGATTCGGATTCGGAATGGGAATGGGAATGGGAAACAGGAATGGTTGAAACATTTTCTGCTGTGAATTGTGTTGCTTTCCGCTTTATGGCTTAATATTTTTGCGCCACATTGTAAGCAATTTAAATGCTAATCAATTTGCCAACATTTGCGTTAAAAAGTGAAATTTTCCACATTTGTTTTTGGAAAACGAAATTAAAACAAACAGCGACAAGAAGAATTATGTTGCCCAAATGCCAAAAGAATGACTTCACGTTGCACACGTTTATCACAACAACAACAACAATAATCACAACAACCCATGAAAATAAATAAAACAGCAGCAGCAGCTGCCAAACTGTGTGGGTGGGCAGTAAAAAGGGAGAGAAATGTTAGGATGGACACTGCAGTGATGGACGTGATTTTTCCCTATTGTAGGGTAAAATAAATAACATTTTTAAATGGGTTAGTTAGTTTCTTTAGAATAGACTTTTAAAGAGACAACAATTAAAGAATTTCCAACTTTATTTAGTCAATTCTTTAGAATTTGTTGGATCCTTTTTTTAAAAATACGGAGTACAGAAAACGATCTTTAAAATAAAAATACAAATTTACTTATTCTTTAAAGTGGATTTTTCATAATTCCAAACGCTTTGCTACTTTAAGTTTCTCCCATTTATATATGGGGAAATAAAAAAAATAATCTAAAAAAAAGGGTGTAAATGAAATTTGAGCTTGGGAGCAGTCCAAGAACAACAACAAACCAGGCCTTTTTTTTGGTTTTTAGTTTAATCATACAATGTTTTGAACCCCACATATATTTTTTCTTTACTATTATCTGGTTGTACTGCATGCATTTTGTTTTTATATATTTCAACCACAACGCAATCCCGAAATTAGTGAATTAAATTTTTCGGACAACCGTCCTTCTTTTACGGGCCTGCATAGGGCAGTGGATTTCCCAAAAGTGTATAATACATATTTATTAGTTATATAGATCTGCGGAATAATATCATTTAGTTTTAAACTCATTTATGTCGTCCCATAATAATATATTTGAAATAACATTTATAATTTTAAATAAAAAATTTAAAAATAATCACTTATTCTATATTTTTTTAAAAAAATTTTGTTTTTCATCAGTTAAATGGTAATTTTAAATAAAATATTTGAATAACAGTTAAAACTAATTTTTATTATAAAAATTTACAATTAATTTTCTTTTGTAATTTTTATAATAAAAATTACTTTTTAGTATGAAAAAATTTTTATAAAATTTTTATAAAAAATTACTAATCTAGTAGGTTTAGCAAATCTTGTTGCCTTCTATCAAAGACAATCTGTCATGATTTACAAACGCCTACTAGATAAGTTTTTTTTAAAAAATTATAATAAAATTTTTTCAACAATAGATACTATATTATAAAATTACAAAATAAAACAATTAATTTAAATTTCTTATAATAAAAATTAGTTTAACTATTATCTCAAATGTTCTTTTTATAAAAATACCATTTAACATTAAAACAAAATTTAAAGAATTATAATATAACAATTTCCAAACTTTTGTAAAAAACTTAAATAAAAATTTATTCCATTTAACTAGACTCGCCATCCAAAATTATGAAGATTCATTATCTCCATTTTATCAGGTCCATATTTCGTGGTAATTTTTCACTTCCATAACTGTTATTTTCGGTCCCTGATGTCCCCCCATTTTCCGATTTTGGGGGGGGTATTTTCCTAAACCACCAAAGAACGTAGACGTCACAAGATGAATTTATAAATACTAAATATAAAACTTTTTAATTGATTTCCAATTGAAATAAATCTTTTAAGGTTCGGAAAAAATCAGAATTACCGCGGGAATCCCGTCAGGCGATTCTCTCTTACGATCAAGCGGTTTCCCACCGCTGATCTAATTTTTTTTATGATTTTTATGATACGAATTCAAAAATTTTGAATTGAAATTTGTCTTGAGGAAGGAACTTTACATTGGTGATTTTGGTGAACCGGTTTGTGACTGACACGCTGACATAATAGCTCAAGGAACCAACCGCTATACCTAGATACATATCTGCAAAGTTCGCATGGAGTTTTCCTTCACAAAGTTCTTCATGAAGTTTTTGTTTGTAGGAAAGAGTTGAAGAGGGCAGCCGAAGCTGGCAAAAGTTTATTACCTAGTCGGGATATACACCATGAAGCCAACTTCATAAAGATAACTTCATGAAGTTTGATTCATGATGTACATTTTGTCCTAGATGAGGCATTAAGTTTTTAGATAATTCCTTATTGCATGGTTAAAATTGATCTAATGCAGAGTTCATTTGTGGGTTATTTGCTTTTCAATAACTCGTGCTATCATGCGAGTTTAAATCAAATTTTACGAAACAAATTTCTTTGTGTAAACACGGACATAGATTTTACGTAGACCCTTGTGCAGTGTGAAAGAAAATTCTTTTTCGAAATAGTTGGAAGTTCTCGGAAAAATTTGTACGGGGAAAACATATGTTTTCATTCGACATTAAACTCGGTTTGTTAGCAAAATAAATGTATGAAAATTCATGGAAAATAACAAGAAAAATAACCCCCACAAAGTCGGAAAATGGGGTGACATAATTGAGTTTAGAGCAAAAGATATTATTCAGCAGATCTATGTGCCTAATAATTATGAAAATAAAGTGTATAGTGCATAATACTTGCGGAAAATCCTCCTTCAAGGTCGGAAAATTTGCCAAATAATTATAAAAATATTACTAGTGAACAGGATCCAATTTATAGATGGAGTGATGCTGATTATAGTTGAAGTTTATGTGCTAAACACAAATCTGGTTGACAAAATGATTTATCACGTCAGGATTTTTGGTACTTTTGCTCCAAAGATTGGTAAAAGTTGAATTTTTTAATAATTAATGCATGTTTTGTGGGCAATCTATTTAGTACTGTACCTTAGCTGTTAAATTAATTGTCCTAAGCTATTCTAAAATTTTTTTTAACGAAAATATACCATTTTAATTACATGTGTTTGAACTGATCAAAAATTTTAGTCAGCAAAATTGAATCAAAAATTATGTAAATATTAACACATGTATTAAAATGATATAATCTCGTGACAAAAATTCATAAATTGTTTAGTATAATTTTTTTAAAAGCTAAGGAATAATAATCCATATCAAACCCAAATCATTTTATCGGAGATCCGATTCGCTGGTTCGAACCAAAATTTACCAAAGGTTAAAGTTCAGAAATAAAAGGTTCAAGGTTTTGTGATAAGGTTTTGGTTCGAACATGGTTCGTCTGAAGTTTTTTCAAATTTGTAAAGAAGATAATTAAATTGTTAAAAATATACAAGAAATTAAAGATTTCTGAATTTTTGTTAGTTCAAATAATTTTAATTATATTTTACAAATATTATTACTTCGAGCAATTTTTGGACTATACTACTCCCCCTAGCAATAAAATGTTAACTAAGATTTTTTTTAAAGCGTAAAGGTTCTGGTTCGAACAGGTCAAGTTCAATTATTTTTCACAAGAGAGTCCAGTCAAAAGAAAAAAAGAAGGTCGAATTCGTAAACCGGTTTGCAGCCTTGATAATAATATCACCATATCAATAATAATACATTTTTTATAAACTGAAAAATTTGAATTTTAAATGAGATTATGTTCCCCAAATTGTTAAGCTTCCCATTGGAAATTGCATATGGTCACTTACAAAAGACTTAAAGTTATTTTCAAGAGCAAACAAAATAATAAATATAAATCCTTTTGATAATAATTCGTTTCTATAAGCTTTTTTTTCATTCTTTGTAAAACGTTTTAAAAAGTTGAAAAACCCAAGAAAAGTTTCTAAAAATTAAGGGAGCTCAAAGTACCAAGAAAAGTTTGCTTTGCTGCCTAGCCTGAAAATGTTTCACTTAGCCGAGATGAATGCTACATTTTGAATACCCATAAAACCCATTTAAGGACCTTTAGGTAGAGCTTAAATTGGGCGCCTCACTATTGTTTTTACCTTTTCTTACGAACTTTGCCAAATTCCATTTTACCTTTTGAATGCTGCTTCAAACTTTTCGCGCTGAAATGGAATTTAAATCAAAATACATGCAAAAAAAAAGTGCGCGTTCTAGAGATTTGTGTTTTTTGCGTGCGCCTCGTTGACTGTTTGCTTGTTTTGTACAGGAGGAGGGAGGAGGCCTCCCCCGTCCCCTTGTCCACGCTGAAAAGTTATGAGCGACGTGCGGGTTTAGAGGCGACGGCGACGAGCCGGAAAAGCAACACGTAGCATTTTAATAAAAGCCCCAACGCTGTTGATTTAGGCAACATTGAAAATTTCACTTTATGCCAGAGAAACAAACTGGTGCATTGGCTTTGATTTATGTGTGCCCAGGCTAGACCAAAATCAGTGACGAGTTTCCGCTTTAGTTTTGTGCAATAGAAGAAGTTAATTTCCAAACGTATCAAAGAAAAATATTTGCACAAAAGTGGCCAACAAACTGGGAGGGATGCAAAAAAAAAAGGCAACTCTGAAATTGCATTATGTCGATTTTGTGGATTTTCCTTTTGGCCTGCGCAAAGGCACAACACACAAAAAAAAAAAAAAGAAATGTGAGCAAAAGGAGAAGAAAAACAAGCAGAAGCTCTGCTGCAAGTGGCTTAAAAGGATGCCCTAAGATATGCCAACATTGGTCGACAGTGCATAAAAAGTTACTTCGGTGGATGTACGGGACAAAAAAGATAACAGATTCTTCTTCTTCTTTTTTTTATTGACTGAAGCTGGATGGAAAGATGCAGAGCTGCAGGCGATGGCATTAGCTGAAGCAAAAACCGGAAGCTTTCATTAAAATCGCTTATTAAAGGTAAATTGAAAATAATAGATATAAAATGGGCGAAATTGGGGGGATGATATTGAAGTACAGTAAATATTCAGAAATATTGTGAAAATAATATAAAAGCAAGAATCTTGGACTAATTGAGTTTTAGAAATTAATAAACGGTTGATTACGCTATTAAACTATCAATTGATTTTTTTTAGAACAGCGGCTAAAACTGACCATAAAATGGAAAATTTATGCACTATCTTAACAAGGCAGCAGCAGCTCAGCAGCTTGCATATATGAGTGAATTTACCAGCATTCTTGCTCCTCTCTCTCACTTTCTCTCGCTTTTTTACTGTATGTGGCTTAACGTTGCACTAATTTGCTTTGTTACAAGTTTTTTGCCTGGCATGTACGCACAATAATTGAAATATCTTGCAGCTCTTCAACAAAAAATGTATTTTTCCCAGCAATGTGTATATAGCATGTAGAGAAAAAAAGGCATACAAACACAACAAAAAAAACTAATTAGAGCCACAAAGAAAACAATAAAACGAGGGTAACGAACACTCCTCAAAAAATAAAGGACAGATGACCCTTCAAAAAAACAGGAAAATGGAAAAGCCCTGCTTACTAGATGGCCGCAGGTCCCCCCTCCAATCCATATTTTAGTATGCAGTTTTAGGAGTACATCAACGAATGTAATTTATCGATTCTTTTTTATACATCAAGTTACAACCCTGAATTTTTTAAATATAGATTTTTATCATTTCCAACACAAGCGTTTTCAAACCAATTACCATTTTAAAATTTTCCCCCAAATTTTTATGGCAATAACTGGCATGTCAGGACTCCCCCAGAAACAATTTTTCTGATTCTTAAAAGCCATGACACGACTTCATCTGCAGAAATTTGCAACTTCAATTTATTGTAGACTTTTTTAGTTGGGGGCACTATTATAATAAACAGATGGTTAAAGTTCATTGCAAGATACAATATCGAATAATTTTTGCAGAATTTTTGAAGATGTTAAAGGTGGTAAAAAATTAATATTAAACCAAATGGTTAAAGAAAACAATCTTGAAGATCTCATTAGATAGATCGGTTTCACCAAAACCTGGCGATGTATGCATTGTTGATCGTGGCTTTCACCATGTTATGGAAGATTTAATTAGATAATGTTCGATAAATAAACTGTATGTAAAAAGATACATTTCTTATATACATTATCATATATGTACATTTTTTATCCAGGATATATGTGATGGCAATTTATAGCTTTTTTGGGAGATAAGTAGCAAATTCTTCATCAGCAGATGGATAACTAAATCTTAGCAAAATAAAGCCATTTGCAGGAAAGCAGATTTTTAAAACAATAAGTTCGGCAAACATCTAGATGTAGCAAGGAAATTCTTTTATCTCAATAACTAAATGATCCGAAAAAGAGAGCTCTTCAAGCTTTATAAAGAACGAATTAATATGTGGCTGAAGAGAAACAAAGTTTTGTTTCAAACAGTTTCTTCTCTGGATACTATGGACTTTTTTGAAACAAAAAACCTTAAAACATTTTTTACCTTGGCTCGTACCCATTAAGGCGGTATCCCTCTTGATAGGAATTACTGGTGAGTTGGGGTTTCAAAGCAAAAAAAGAATTTAATTCAAATTAAATTGAGTTCGCTAATATTTTGGAAGGAAATGGCTCTATATTGAGTACGGTTTCGCAGTCTGTGGATATTCAGGAATAGTGCGCTTTTATTGGTGTAAATTTATAGCTAATTTATAAAACTAAGGATGAAAAAGGATAGAACAAAATTAAAAAGGCATTTTTTTCCTGGATAGGGGATGATCAAAAATTTTCCGGAAATGCCAGTTTTAAAAAGGACAGATCTTTATCCGGAAAAAGGACAAATTGGCAACATTGATTGTACAAAAAAATCAACGTCAGATTTGAGAATATTTAAAAGTTAGTTGAGCCAGAATTAATGCTTTTCTGCTTTGACAATCCTTTGTATATGTAATAAGTACAATTATGAAATTGTTCTATAAATATAAAGCTATCAAAATAAGGCATTAATCGCTATTCGTCTTTGGGGTACAATTTTATTCCGCAGTTCAAGCAGTTAGTACAGTCTGGTGTTTAATGCCATGGCATTAAAAACCTTCACTATTGCTGCTAATAAAAATGCAAAATCAGCTGCCCTCAAGATTTTTAGGAAAGTCTTCAATACGTGGGTTGCTATTTAAGATTTTGGCCCTAGGTCACTTCTAGCCATTTTAGGACCAATTGGCCTTTTCCCAAAAGTTTGTACTTTTATCGATAAAAGCTCCATACAACTCTTTCATGTGTGACCGCTTTTGATATCGATTAACGATTAATCAAAACTTAACTCGGCAGAAAAATGGAATTAACTCGTGAACATTTTCGTGCAATCATTTTTCACAACTTTCGACGTGGATTATCACGACAAGAGTGCAACGATGAACTTAAATCTTTGTATGGCGATGAAGCACCATCCTACAGCACTGTGAACGATTGTTTTAATGAATTCAATCGCGGGCCGACGCTCGCTCTAAGACGAAAGTCGTGAAGGTCGTCCAAAAACAGTCGTTGTGCCAGAAAACATTGATGCCGTGCGTGAACTGATAATGCAAGATCGTCATGTGACATACCGTGAGATAGAGGCATCCTTGGGCATTTCTTCCACCAGCATACATTCGATATTGCATGAACACCTGGGCGTAAAAAAGGTTTGTTCTCGTTGGGTCCCGCACAATTTGACAATCGCTCAAAAAAAGGCTCGTGTGGATTGGTGCAAAGAAATTTTGAAAAAATATAATCGCGGTGTTTCAAAGGACGTTTATAAGATCGTCACAGGTGACGAATCATGGATCTATGCTTATGAGCCCGAAACAAAACAGAAATCGACCGAAGACGAGCCAAATCCAACAAAAGTCGTTCGAGGAAGAAGCACTTCGAAGCAAATGGTCGCCTGTTTCTTCGGTAAAACTGGTCATGTGGCGACTGTTCCCGCTTGAGCAACGTAGGACGGTCAATTGTGAGTGGTATACCACAATTTGTTTGCCTGAAGTGTTTGGGGAAATTTGAAATACGAACAAGAGAAGACAGATCATTGTGCACCATGACAATGCAAGCCAACATCAGCTCACACCAGCGCCTTTTTGACCGCCCAAAATGTCGAAACGTTGATGGGACAACCGCCGTACAGCCCTGACTTGGGAACCCAATGACTTCTTTTTTTTCCCGTTCATCAAGGGAAAAATGCGTGGACAACGATTTTCGTTGCCAGAAGATGCTGTTGAAGAGTTCAAAAAACCATGTTTTGGAGGTTTCCCAATCGAGTGGAAAAAGTGCTTCGACAATTGGTTTGAGCGCATGTAAAAGTGTGTATAAATCTTGCTGGAGAATACTTTGAAAAACCATTAAACCATTTTGATCATAAATATTGGCGCTTTCATTATTAGGCCAGAAATATATATAACCTACGCAAAGCACACACACACAGCACGGACAATAACCGGTTTCTCTCTATCTCTCTTTCATGCGTTCTTACAAATGTTTTTATACACTTGAAAAGTGTATATTAATTTTACCAGAAGTTTCTCAACGCATAGAAATATTCATTTCCACCCCAAACCCATAAACTATATATTTTTGATCAGGACGACGAAGCCTGGGGTTCATCATTCCCTTGTCCGTGCGTCCGTCTGTCTGTCTGTCTGTTTCTACGCGCAATTCCAGTATATATATTAGTTTTTATATGTTTTCCACAAAAATTGGAAAAAATTTATCAAAATCTGATGACTATAGCATATAGCTGTCATATAAACGGTCGGTCAAAAAAACTTTCTAGTGGGAAAAACTTTTTGTTTTTATCATGGCGTCCCCAATCTTGGTATATATTAGTTTGTTGCTTTCACATAATTTTGAAAAAAATTATCAAAATCGGATGACTATAGCATATAGCTGCCATAGGACCGATCGGTCGGAAAATGTGTTTTACTAAGAAAAGTTTTTTTTTTATGGTGTCTAATTTTATTAGCAATGATTTAAAAATTTTCCAATATCTGATATCTACTCTATATATATTTTTGCAGTTAAATCAGTTGAGTAAAGTTTTCAAGTGTATTATTTAAACTTCGGCACAGTCGAAGTTAGCTTTTTTCTCGTTCTTTATATGTATTGGTGTCTGCTCTATCGCAAGCGGGCTATGGGCAACCCTGTCCTAAAGTCTATTAAGGCAAGCTTTAAATTGCTAAAAACTTTGGCCACACTAATTTTATTCTTTATGGTAAACTATTCTAAAATCCCCTCTTGGTGCGTGAGGCGGCTTCGGCCAATATTTTAGCTCCATAAACCAGGGGTGCCCAAACAAAGCATATGACTGAGCAAGTATCATTTATATTTTTTTTTTTTTTTAAACCAAATCATTCGTTCTAAGTTGATTCGCACTCTTCAACAAAGTTGTTGTTGTGTTTGGGCACCCTACAACATTGGCTTGTTATTGTTAATGCTATAGCGGAGAGTGAGCCAACAACAAAAAGCCTGGACACCTCTGGTCTAATACAGGGTTCGCCCGGTTTTAGTTTTGGGACACACCGTGTAGATTCATTCATACGTCTCAAATATTTCGGTACCGTGCTGCCTAATTAAGTTATAAATTTAAAAAGTATTACTGGGTATCTCTTTATAATTTAATTTTGTTTTAATTTAATTTCCAAATGTTTATCAAAAACGTGGATCACAATTTATCTTTTGCAGGCCGCGTGTGCCTTTCCTATTCATAGACCCGAGTGAATAATACTCCCTTCTAAAAAAACCACATTTTCTTTATCTGCTTTAATTTTATTTATCTCGGGGCACACGGCAACCGTCGCCGTTCAGTTGTTTGAGCTGCTGGGCGTGTTTTTAATTGTCCTCGGCAATTAAAAACAATTTTGCAGGCTCGCTCTCTCTCGCTCCCTCCCTCCACACTTTGGCAATAAATTTAATTGGCCTCGAAGTGACGCCCCAAATGGAAGACGACGCCCATTTCGACTTTTGTCTGGTTTTTGCTTTGGCTTTTGGCTTTTCTTCTCCTTAGCTTTGGCAGCCATTTTCACACCTAGTGACAAGGTGTCTGCTCGGTAGGGGGGTTGGGGCAATTTATGCGGCTGTCAAATGCAACCCAGCTTGGGATTTTTATTGGCACCAGGCACGCACTTCAAGGGTTTCTCTCCTCCCCTCCCCTTTTGGGGTAATTGCATTGAGCACATAAATCAATTGAATTGCATTTTCATGCGACAAGTTTGGCCAAACCTTCCCCCCCCCATCATCATGCCCCTTGACACCCCAAGACTGTGCAAGTGAAAGCCAAAAAAGTAGTTTTTCATTTCAAAGCTGTCTTTCATCTTTAGTCCCCCTCGGCACTCTGTTTTGGAACCCTTTTGAGCGTGGTGGCATAATCAATTGAAATTGCATGCAAGACGAAGTCAACCCTCTATCATTAGTTTGCGTCTTAGAAATAGAAAAAAACAAAAATTCAAGCACGTAAAAAGATTATCAGAAACTTCGTTTATTGCTTATCAAATTAAATGATTAATGTTGAAGTATTTTTCTTTCCTTTTTTTTTTTGTACCCACTTTGGTCGACATTTCGTTTTGCTTATTCTGGGGGAAATGTCAGCAACAGTTCCACAGTTTCCACAGTTCAAATGCTTTTCATGTTTTGCGGTGATTTTGTTGGTGTTTGTGTATTAAATTGTTGAGCATTTTATTGGGAAAGTTTTTGCGGGCGACTTTTGTGGCTTTACGCTTAGATGATTTGTAGTAAAAATTAAATTACCATGACAGCAATCCGATTTAAATATATTTATACTGTAAGTTATCTCGCCGTATTAAATATTTAATTCGGCTAATATTTGGACTTGAAATTACTTTAATTAAAAGTTGTATTGAGGAAGATAACTTTTAAGGTATCACATTCTTTTTTGCTGTGCTATTTAAGTGGCATGAGTGTAATGAAGAGTCTTGATTTTCGTTCTGTTTCGATATTTACAACTTGAAAATTGTTTTGTTTTTTTCATAAAGATATGCAAAATATGATGGGACTTTGATGCAGTTCCATTTCTTATTCTATTATATGACAATAAATTTTTTTTTAGCAAATATCAAATTGTTTAATCAATCGAACTGCACTTATCATTAGGTAACCAATGACTTATTGTTGCTTCTATACAATAAAAATTCATTTGCGAGGTGATTGGTTTTTTGACGCTAGAAGAAACAGTTAAAATTTGATTTGAAATTTAAAACTAATAAACGCAGCTGGTCACACTAAAAGTAGACAATGCTTTAAATTTAAAAAGCGACTTAAATTGAGTTTGAGAAAGATTAGAAATGGATGATGACTTTTGTCCCACGTAAAAATGTGGCTTTTGAAATACAACTTAAGCACGCGTGCGAAAAAAATTAGCACGAACATGCACGAATTCGAATTTTGACATATGTATAGGTCATTTTCGTAACGATCCGACAAATTACAGAAATCATCCTTCTGAAGGTACAACCTGCTTTATAAGTTCGCTTCAAGTAATCTTTGATTGAAGCCTTTTGCTTTTAACTTACTTAAAAGTTTCTTTGTAAAATGAAGAGCTTAAATCGCAACTCTCTAAGGCAGAAGTGCCCAACGCCTATACTCGTAGGGCTCTTTTGTTGTTGCTAAACTCGTTGTTATAGTCGCGAGCATACAATGACAACAACCAAATTCTGTGTTCTTCTCACTCACTTCTTTGGCTGCGGCTGCCTTAACACACAAGTACAAGTCGACATTTTCGGCGTAATCGAAATCGATAAAAGCAAATTTTAAAATTTAAAAAATCGATATATAATACAAAGAGTACAGAATATATCAATATATCGACACATCTTATCTTAAAACCTTTTCAAAATCCTAAACAAAATTTAATGAAAATTTACACAATTACACTTGGAATAACCCATTGCCCGTAGAATATTCAGAAATAAGATTTTAAGACAAGCTTCTTTTTAGAGATATATGATAGGTGGTGTAAAGGCAGCTTAACTGATTTACATGTAGAGAATATTTTTTTGTAGCCTAAAACGATTCCAAATGATAACAGTCTACAGAAAATGTCGGAAATGTTGCCAGTGTAAGCAAAAATTGACCTTGTACTCGCAATTGTTTTGGTGCATGAATTAATTACATTCATTTGATAAGCATTTATGCTATATTACTGCATCAAAATTTTTTGGCTTCAGTTGTTTGCAATCAAAGAATGAGGCTCCTTTGGAAAAATTCGTGTTTTTGACAAAAAAAAAAAATCTGGTTTAAAACTTCGGCGTAAGTATATCAAATCCGACGTTTTGGAAAATGTTGTGAAGCCTCTTACAACACGACATTATTTGCACAAAAACCCATGGACCATTGAAAGCGACTCAAACATGGCTAAAAAATCAAGTACCGGACTTCAAACTCTAAAACTATGCCTTGCTCTACTCGACACCCAAATATTGAGTCTTTGATGCGCGCCCTTGTCCGAGCAGTGGAAAATTTCCCAAAGCCATGAGGTGCGCACTTTCTTATCGTTGATTGATTTTACCAGGTCTGCAAACCCAAATCATTTTTTTCGGAGGTCCGGTTCGCTGGTTCGAACCAAAAATTAACCAATTGTTAAGGTTCAAGGTTTTTTGGGATAAGGTTTTGGCTCGAACCTTGGTTCGTTCGAAGTTTTTCAAATTTTGTAAAGGAGAGTAATTAAATTGTTTAAAATATACAAAAAATTACAGATTTTCGGAATTTTTGTTTACTTGAACATACGAGTTCAAATAATTTCAATTAAATTTTGTATTAGTATTATTTCTTCGAGCAATTTTTGGTCTATACTACTTCTTTTATCAATAAAATGCCCGCTAAACAAAGACTTGTACCTTTTTTTGAACCGAACCGAAAATTTCGGTTGAACTGGTTCAGGTTCAGCTATTTTTTTTCAAAAAGAGGTTCGGTTCAAGGTTCGGTTCACATTAAAATAAAATGTCGGAATTACGCGTTCGAACCGATTCGGTTCAAAATCGGTTTGCAGCCCTGGACTTTACTATAAAGGTTTTGTACTCTATAGCTTTTAATAAAAAACCCTCCTTCTCACTCAGTCTATCATAACGATTCTATATTGTCATTTCTAAAACAATTTCAATCATATGAATAACATTTTTTTTGCTAAAATATCCGTATGATGTTTATGTGCATCGATTAGAAATAATAATGACTGGAATTTATTCTTCCTCTTTTTATTTGTCTGTGGAATTTCGTCAGAAGTCGTTGTAGGCGCAGTTCTAAACAGTTATACTAAGGTCATAATCTGCAGTGGGCACCAAGGATCAACTGGAGGGCGGAGCAACAACATTTACAACAAACAATATGGTTTTGTGTTCATTTTTTCAACTGACAAGAAGTAAAAGATACAATTTTTTATATGCCGGGTTTGGTTTTGGGTCAGCTATTACGCCGTTATCGCTATTTATCGGTTACGGACATTCAAGTCGCCGAGAGGCAATGCGACTTATAGATTCCACACATTTTTTATGTGTATGGCTTTAAAAGCCGGGACTCAAAAAGGTAAATGCGTTTTATTGCTTTTTGCGCCGAATAATGGTAGAGAAAATAGAGAATAGACAATTCTTCAATTTTCCACTAAAACACTTAAAAAAAACACTCTTTCCATCTAAATAAAAAAAAACAACACAAAAATAACAAAAATAAAAAAACAAAAAAAAAAAAAATATAAAAAAGTGTAACTCATCAAGTCACAAATTACAAAGACAAACGATAACTGACAACCGCAAGGCTTTCGGAAAGCTGCAAACGTCAAGCCAAGTCATGGCCCACCACTTAGCACCCACAATCCACACACACACACACAACAACCAGGGGCCAAGCGTTTTTGTTAATTAAACAAATGCCGCAGTGACATGTGCACATCATCATGATGATGCCCCATTCTTCTTTTTTTTCTCTCTCCTTTTTTTTGGGTGAATGAAAACTTGCAGCGCAGTTTTGCGGTTGATGTCATGGAAATGGAAATTTCGGTGGGATTTTGTGAACACACAAATAACGGAAACTGGCGGATGGCTGGCTTCTCTCGCATGCAATTTAATTTATTTCAATTGCAGCAGAAATTATTACGACAGACGACAAAGTGCCCGTTGCAGAGCAATTTGCTGGGTCGCTGCTTTGTTTTTTTTTTTTTTTTTAGGGAGAAAATTGTTTCATAAACACAAAATGAAAGTAAACTCGGTAAGCGTCAATTTCAATTAAACAGACGCGTGTCCAGGCCCAGTTGAGCTGATAATGCCCCCCGCCACCAACACCACCAACTGGAATGGTTCAGAGTGTGGTCCACAGAGTGTGGAGCAGTGGGGCGCCTTGTTGTTTTTGCCGCAGCTAAAGCCACTGCGCCAAAATACGCGCTGAACTTGCATGCGGTCAGGGGGGAGGGGATAAAGTGTGTGATGATGCGAATGGAAATGGCAAAAGTGCAAAAAAACATTTGGTTTAGGCACAAAAGATTGAAGACTAAAAATGGGTAAAAAATCAAAACTAAAGAATAAAAAAAAAATAATAAAAAATAAATAAAAAACTCGATTTTGAGCCTAAACGATTTTAGATAAACTACAAATTTTCAAGAAAAATAAAACGGAAGGCTAATTCGCTGTGCCGCCCTGATTTAACCGGTAATAGATATCAGATATTATATTTTTTAATTTTAATCATTAATAATAAAATTTGATACCATAAAAAAAAAAACTTTTCTTAGTAAACCACAATTTCCGACCGATCGGTCCTATGGCAGCTATATGCTATAGTCATCCGATTTTGATAAATTTTTTCCAGAATTGTGTAAAAGCATATAAACTAATATAAAAGATTGGGACGCTACGATAGAAAACAAAAAAATTTTTCCACTAGAACTTGTTTTTTGGACCGACCGTTCTATGGCAGCTATATGCTTTAATCATCCGATTCCGATAAATTTTTTCCAGAATTGTGTGGAAGTATAAAAAACTAATATATACCACGATTGGTGATGCTACGATGAAAAAAAAAAAGTTTTTCTCACTAGAACTAGTTTTTGGACCGACCGTTTATATGGCAGCTATATGCTATAGTCATCCAATTTTGATAAATTTTTCCAGAATTGTGTGGAATCATAAAAAATTAATATATACTACGTTTGGTAACGCTACGATGGAAAACAAAAAAGTTTTTTCTCACTAGAACTAGTTTTTGGACCGACCGTTTATATGGCAGCTATATGCTATAGTCATCCGATTTTGATAAATTTTTCCAGAATTGTGTGGACGCGTATAAAACTAATATATACCACGATTGGTGACGCTACGTTGGAAAACAAAAAAGTTTTTCCCACTAGAACTAGTTTTCTGGACCGACCGTTTATATGGCAGCTATATGCTATAGTCATCCGATTTCGATCAATTTTTCCAGAATTGTGTGGGAATCATATAAAAATAATATATACCACGATTGGTGACGCTACGATGGAAAACAAAAAAGTTTTTCCCACTAGAACTAGTTTTTGGACCGACCGTTTATATGGCAGCTATATGCTATAGTCATCCGATTTTTATAAATTTTTCCGGAATTGTGTGGAATCATATAAAATTAATATATACCACGATTGGTGACGCTACGATGGAAAACAAAAAAGTTTTTCCCACTAGAACTAGTTTTTGGACCGACCGTTTATATGGCAGCTATATGCTATAGTCATCCGATTTTGATAAATTTTTCCAGAATTGTGTGGAATCATAAAAAATTAATATATACTACGTTTGGTAACGCTACGATGGAAAACAAAAAAGTTTTTCCCACTAGAACTAGTTTTTGGACCGACCGTTTATATGGCAGCTATATGCTATAGTCATCCGATTTTGATAAATTTTTCCAGAATTATGTGGAAGCATATAAAACTAATATATACCACGATTGGTGACGCTACGATGGAAAACAAAAAAGTTTTTCTCACTAGAACTAGTTTTTTGACCGATCGTTCCTATGGCAGCTATATGCTATAGTCATCCGATTTTGATAAATTTTTCCAGAATTGTGTGGAAGCATATAAAACTAATATATACCACGATTGGTGACGCTACGATGGAAAACAAAAAAGTTTTTCTCACTAGAACTAGTTTTTGGACCGACCGTTTATATGGCAGCTATATGCTATAGTCATCCGATTTTGATAAATTTTTTCCAGAATTGTGTGGAAGCATATAAAACTTATATATACCACGATTGGTGACGCTACGATGGAAAACAAAAAAGTTTTTCCCACTAGAACTAGTTTTTGGACCGACCGTTTATATGGCAGCTATATGCTATAGTCATCCGATTTTGATAAATTTTTCCAGAATTGTGTGGAATCATAAGAAATTAATATATACTACGTTTGGTAACGCTACGATGGAAAACAAAAAAGTTTTTCCCACTAGAACTAGTTTTTGGACCGACCGTTTATATGGCAGCTATATGCTATAGTCATCCGATTTTGATAAATTTTTCCAGAATTGTGTGGAAGCATATAAAACTAATATATACCACGATTGGTGACGCTACGATGGAAAACAAAAAAGTTTTTCCCACTAGAACTAGTTTTTGGACCGATCGTTCCTATGGCAGCTATATGATATAGTCATCCGATCCGGCCGATTCCGACAAATGTGCAGCGTAATTGTATTTAAAGACTTTTTGCAAAGTTTGGTCAAGATAGCTTCAAAACTGAGGGAGGAGATAGCATAGAAACAGACGGACAGACGGACGGACGGACGGACAACGGAAATGAACTCAGCTCGTCATGCTGATCAAGAATATATATACTTTATGTGGTCGGAAATGCTTCCTTCTATGCGTTACAAACATCTTGACAATTTTAATATACCCTATGCAAGGGTATAAAATTTTTAAATTTTAAAAAAAATTTAATTTCATTTTGACATTTTTTTTTATTTTTAATTTTAATTTATTAAAATAATTTTTTTAAGCTAAGCAGCTCAAAAACGAGTTTTATTATTTAATATATTTAAAATTATTTTAATTTTATTTTTCCATCTCTATATCTGGTTAGATCTTAGATAACAGAAAGAAATATCAAATTTTTCAAAGGAAAAATTTCCTAAAAATATAATAAATTTTTTTTTTAAATTTTGTAAAATATTTTTTTTGTCCCACTGTTCTACAAATCTCGAGTATTTAATGCACCATCAACCATTAACCAACTCAAAAACTGCAACTCTTGATGCCAAACACCCATTTGCTCCATGGGTGGGCACACACACACACACAATATTCCAATGCATTTGAGTTTTTGCGCTTTTAAAATAATGCCTCCCCAGTGGCAAACAGTTTCAAGTGTAAATTAATTTATGAGGCAAACCATTGGCGCCTCGCTGTGGTCAGCAGCCGCCTCTCTCGCCTCGCCTCGTTTCGCCATTTGCCATTTCAAATGTCAGCCAAAGTGTGAAATTTCATATGAAACATTTGACTGGGTTGCAACGCGTTGCGTTGACAAATGAAGCCAGACCCAAAGCGTTATGCATAATTGAGGGAGGGTCCCCCCCCCACCCATATAAATAAATTAAATGCCAAAATTTGATGGCTTACTCACCTTTCAATATGCCCATGATGAACAGAACGCCCAGCAATTGGAGATACCCAAACATTTTTATTGATGATTTGTTTTTTTGTTATTCTCTCTGGTATTCAAAGTTCTTCTGTCTGGAATGGAGGAAATACAGGAGGCATATAAATAATTGTTTCTATAGGACACGCCCCAACATTTGTTAGTTGTTTAGTTGCGCATAATAGAGACCCAAGCCCAAAAAAAAAAAAAAACAAGTGTTAAGCGGAAGCGTCACCTGCGCCCAGGTATCATCATTCAAATGTCATTCGCTTCACATACAAAATTGTTGTTTGACATGCCAAGGGTCGCTAATCAAAACGGAACAGCAGACACACATGGCACAAGGCAGACGACATGTTTCTTTAATGGAAGGGGGAGCAAGTGTTTAATGGGCATGTCAAAATTTACTACTATTGGGATTTATTATATGATATTTTTCTGATTTGACTTTATTTAAGAGAAGTGCAAAAAAAAAAAAAAAACTAAATCAATATAAGAACCACCCTTATATCATCCTTTTTTATATTTTCAAAAATAAATTATTCGAAATTAATTTAAGTCATTCGATTTGCTCAAGCAATAATTGAAATGCTTCCTTAGGCATTTCCTACTGAAAATAAATCTTAATTCAGGAAAATTCGGGATTCTTTCCTCAACTGACACCTTTTAACTCTGCAAGTTACTCGAGACCAAATAAAGTAATACCAATTCATATTATATATTTTTTGTTCCGTTTTTGCCCTGCTCGAAGCTTATCATCAAAGTTTCTCAAATAACTTCGGAGATAAATGTTGAAAAAGCTCCATGAAGAAAAGGAACTAAAATTAAATTCTACTTAATGCCGCTTTCTCATCTACTATATAGCAGCTATATCTCAGATAAACTTAGAATTTGCAATGCTTTGTGTAAATTTATGCGAAAGGTAGAGCTATAAAGAAGATGAAGGAATAAGCAGTTGATATTTCACTGGTACAAGACCTTTTCCGATCCAGTTTAAAAGAGAGGTTTAAAATACGTTCATAGCCATATCTCTAAAATTCATATAAGCAAAAATTGTTTACATATGGGTGTTTCCGTTATGTCGAACGGGACCGTCGAACACATTTGAGTGAAAAAAAGTCAAAATTAAACGGATTTTTATTTTGTCACTAAGCTTAACTTATAGCTCCTTATAAGCCCTATAATTGGTGCAAGGGTTGATTTTAAGCAATTTTTACTTTTGAAGAAAATTTAAAAAAAAAAAAAAAAACTGCGCACAAAAATGTGAGTGTTTTTTGCGACTTACATTTTAAAAAGCCGATTTCAGCGAAATATTGTAATAAGTTTAATTTTAGAATATTGTGCCAATGCATCAATATGCCACTTTAAAATGGTTTTGATTTTACCCAAAAATAAAACCTTATACTTTTTTTAAAAATTCAATGCTAAGCACTTTTGCACGGGACATGTCGCACGGGACATTTTTTTCGAAACATGAATATTATGTTATTTCCGTTGCTCTTTTTCAAAAATTATATATAAACAAGCTTAATAATATTTTTTTTTATATCTTCAAAAGATTTTAATGTATTTATTTTCACATAACAACAACAAATTTATAAAAATTGTTGGAACGTGCATCACATTTTCCCTCCCGATTTACAACTTTCTTTGTTTTTTTTTCGCCGCAGTTTTGATTCAATTAAAAAGTATGATTTTACAAAAAAATTAATCATTTAAGTTACCTTTTTTTTTGAATAATTGAATGCAAAAAATCAAAAATTCAGAAAATCTGAATTTTTTCATTCTTTACAAATTATTAACTCTTCTGTATAAAATTAGAAAACTTGGGACGAACCAAGGTTCTAACCAAAACCTAAGGACAAAAACCTTGAACCTAAAATTTCTAAATTTTAACCGTTGGTTAATTTTGGACCTTCGAAAAATAGAATTGGGTTTGCCGCCTTGCAACTCTTAGAAATCGAAGAGAAAAATAGGCGCGTCTTGATCTGAGAATTGGGTTTAAGGGGGTCTTCTGCCATTCAAAAAATTTTTTAAAGATTTTTTTGTTTTGCATTATTATTATAGCTTGGACATTCCCCTTTCATCCTCTTCAAACCAATATTCGAAATAGTTTAGCAGATATTGCCAATTTAGTAAAGCAATGTTTTTGCTTAAAGGCCTATTCTCAGATCACATCGAAAAGCTTATAAATCAGAATGCTTTGGAAGAGCTGTCTTATTAATATGAAGTATTGTGACGAAAATAAAATTTATGTCATCTGAGATCAGGCCTTAAGGCAGTATTTTTTATGTTGCTCGATACGTTAAGCTCGGTTTTCTCGAAACCACTTTTTTTGACCTGGTAGCCATGAATCTGGGCCAGTTCTACTGAACCGATTTTGATCAGCCATATTGCAATTGACGAAGAATTGATGTAATTCTGGCCCGTATCAATCAAGAGAAAAAAAATTTTACTATTTTTTAACACTAACTACAGGAAAAAACTTGAAAATCAATATTTTTTTAAATTGCTTATTTTAAAATTAATAAAAACTAAAAAAACCAAATTCAGAAAGCTCTTATGGTTTTCTCTCCAAAATTTATAAAAAAAAAAACACTCTAAAAACCGTGCAAAAGTAGGAAGACCCCCTTAAGTCAAAAAATTACTATTTTCTGAATATAATTTTTGTATATTAAACAAATTAATTGCTGTTTAACATTATAATAACGAGACCGACGCAATGTTTGAGCCAAAAAAATTTGTCCAAAATCTTTGAACCATAAATTTTCGAACATTAACCATTGGAAAATTATTGTTTCGAACCGGAGTTATAAAATTATTAGGATTTGCGGCTCTCAAAATATTAAAGGAATTTTTTAGGACCTGAGCGCCGCGTAAATAGCTAGCTATTACAGGGAAGACGAAAGGCCGGATAAAGAATACAACACCCGCAAACAAAAATAATCAGTAGGGTCAGAAGAGAAATTAATTTAAAAATTTGAGCTCTGGATCGAAACTGGTTGGGATAAGAATATAAATTCGGGATGGGACGGAATGAAGATAAAATTCGGGATTGGAGCGTCGACGGTATTTTTATTATAAATTTAAGGTAAGGGAAAGGGAAGGTACGGAATCGAGTTGAAATTTGGGATCGGGATTTGGGATATTTAATTGAAAATTTAAGGTAAAGGGAACGGGAGGTACGAAATCGAGTTGAAATTTGGGATAGGGATTTGGGATATTTTTAATAAAAATTTAAATTGGGACTGAAGGGTATACAATTTTTAATTTAGGTTCGAGATCAGGCGGGACAGGATGGAATTAAACATTTTGGGTTGTGATTAGAGTGTCGGGACTGTGTCGAAATTTTCTTTTAAATAATTTTCATTTTATAAGTTGCCTGTCTAGGCTATCTCACGCTCACTTACATATATTATAAGCTCTATCAAGTTCTTAATTGCTCTGCCTAAAGTTCGGTTGTTACCTAGCAGTTACTAATAATATGCAAATTAAGTCTTATGCCAACAAAACCATAAAGCAGCGGTGGGCATGATATTTGAGTTTGGGAGCAGTCCAACAAAAACAAAAAAATCTAGCTGGGGTCTGTCTGCCTGTATTTTGTTGGCTTCTGAAGTAAAACTGCCTTAGAAAGTGTAGTTCGGTGTTTTGTCTAAGAAAAATTTTGCGTTTATTGACTATGAATGAATTAATGAAATAATCAATTTTTATGTATTGAAAGTTATTACAAAGAATATGATTAACAAAAAAAGATTTTTGTGAAAAACATCAGAACAGACAGAGCTCCTCAAACATCATCTGGTGTGGTCGGAAGTAGAATCACAGTTGGGCTTGCATTCTTTGAATGCCTTTATAAAACTCGTTAGGGTTGAATTATTTCCCCCCCTTTTTGGCACACGCCACTGACCCAGGCACATACACAAATAAGACGAATTTCCGTCGTCACACATGTGCCATCAACACCACAGGCAGCTCATCTACCTCAATATCTAGCCAACAATTAAGCTTCGATTTTGCTTTTGTTTACCCCTTTTCCTGGCAGGCCCACAAAAAAAAAAAAAAAAAATTTCATTACTCTGACCATTGTCCAGGTTTAGAAATTGGAATCAGAAATGGTCTTTTGTCTGTCCCACAGTTGAAAATCGTTCAATGATTGTCATCGTAGGTGTGACTAATTGTTGGTCATTTATCTTCTTTTGCTTTGCTGCGGCGCTTCCTTTTTTTTTATATTTTGTGGCTCAGTTTTATTTTAGTTTCCATGGAAGCCATGAATAATTTCCGTTTGCTGGTTCTAATTGATGGATAATTGAAGGCTTCAATGGTCAGTGGAAACTTTAAAAAAAAAAACAAAAATTTTAAAGAAATTCTGGTAATCTGATACTTTTTGTTTTAACTATAGGAATATGTGGCTCCAAAAATTCAATTACTTTATACGCTCGAAGCCACAAATGGTAACCTGAGCTTCATTGAAGCTGCGAAGTAAATTTTTGTGCGCATATGCTGCATGGCTACACTTACACTTGCCCCATTGTTTGGCTAACAAAACGACCCAGGCCAAGTCATGTAATAAAACAATCACTCAACTAGAGAGAGGGAGGGAGATGGGGGGAGAGGGGGGCAGGGAGAGTGTGTGCTGGTAATTGATAACTTTTCAATTTTCCCAATGACCATGGAAACGTTTCATTTTTCTGCTGAATTGTCACATTTTTGTGGGGGCCAAAAATGGGAAACCAACAAACCAAAAAATACGAGTACATTTTTTATTAACACCCTCCCTCCCACACACTTGTGGGGCTACCTTTTGACCTAAGTTTTTGTATATACATTTTCAAATTACATTATTGTTGCACTTATCTCCATTTGATTCGATTATATTTTTCCGCCACTCAACGATTAAATTATGTAAATTAGCCAAACACGCGACGAGCTAGGTCCCCAGGAAACCCAACAACCAGTCAACGGTATCGCATTTGCTTTGAAATTAGTTTGAAAATAATAAAAAAAAAAAAAAAAATGAGAACACCTGTCTCGACTTCTCTCTCTCTTGTGTGTGTGTGTGTAACAAAAGCCAGTTCCTGTTCCTGTTCCTGTGTCAGGGGGAAGGTTAACAACGACAGTCCTTGCTAACCTACAGATACATGCTGACAAACACAGATACACATGTATCACAAGTCATTTCGGGTAGTTTGTTGTAAAGCTTACACACACACACACACAGGACAGATCTCTGTCCCCGGGCCAAAAGTAAATATTGCATGTGAACACAGTTTTTGACAATCATTTCGGGTATTATAAGTATTTGCGTTTTGCTACCATAAATTTCCGCTTAGAGCACATATATTTTTCAGAATTGTTGTAAGTTAAAAAAATGCGTTTATTTTTTAGAAAAAGTATAAATTGTTTTGCTTAGCTTAACTGTTAATGTTTGTGGTACTTCTTTTTGTTGAGAGAATGAACAGTCTCTGGCAGAGCGACACAAATAGTTGACCATTAAAAAATCAGTCCATTTTTCAAATCAATGTTTTAAGCACCTATCGAAACTCTAGACCTTCTCAGTTCATTTACCATCTCATTTAATGGGCAAGGTTGTATCTTTAATGTCATTAAATGAATTTTCTACCTTTATCCTACCTAAGGGGCTGATCCCACGAGATCCTATACAATTTTCAGGGCCCATGGTAATATCAGAATAACAAAAAAAATCCCGATCCTGGACTTTAAAATGATCCACTTTCTGCCGAGGGACGTAGTTCATCTCAGAAATTCCTTTCAGCGCCCATCTATAAAGCTACACCTGTCTCAAACCTCATTCCTCCCCCACGACCTTTGGGAGTGAATTTTGCAAATTTGGAAAATTATTTTCCCAGCTCACCAATTTCCTACTTTGTGTGGTGTATTTTGTTTTTCATCTATTTAGACCACAGAGCTCACATTTTCCGACCTTGTGGGTGAATTTTCCCATATTGCAGATTTATGTTTCCATTTATTTGGCCCATTAAGTTGAACAAACCGAATCTTATTTATATCTGTTCACAAATACCGTTTGGCCTTGGTCTCAGTCCCATCGCTTATTTTTCTAGCTTAGGGGTGGATTTTCCCAAATCTAAATTTTTTTTATCTCGAAAATATTTTTTTAAAAACTTAAAACAATTTCTTCATCTATTTATCAAATAAATTGCACACAAGTAGGCTTGCTACATGTTTTTTTTTGTCTACTCGAATCAATATTTAGAAATTTTAGGATTTTGTCAAAAATTTATTTCTTACAAACACCTTTTGTTACCCAGTCTCTTATTTGGGGTGAATTTTTCCAAATTTAAGATTTATTTTTTTACCTCGGCGTTTTTATCTATTTAGCACAGAGCTTCCCATGTTTCCACCCTAGAAGTGAATTTTCCCAAATAAATAAATTATTTTCCTATTTATTTGGCCCATAGAGCTTAAAAATAGAATCTTATTTATATCTGCTCACAAATAACGTTTGGCTTTGAACCTTCATTTTTCTAGCTTGGGGAAGGATTTTCCCAAGGGCATAGCAGAATAAGCATAGGAAAACTGCCCCCCGCGTTTATCAGCACGAAATTTCAATGTTTGATTAACATCTATAAGAAACTCACTCTCCCAAAATTTTAGTCTTCTAGTCGCTGTTGGAGCGGAGGCCGGAAAGTTAAACCGAAAAACTATTTTTCTCAAAAACCACGACAACGATTTTGATGTGTTAAATAAGTATATGTTGTAAGTTAAAAATTTTTTTGTGGTTTTTTTAACGAAAACGTTTGTCCAAAAATAATGATTGAATTTTTAAAATAAAATTTTGCGATGATAATCTTTTTTACACCTTCAGTTTCTTTGCTGTTTTTTAAATTAGAAGGTCCCCAATAACATTTAATTTAAATTTTTAACCTCGTGGTGGAAAAAAAAAAAAAAAAAAATAGTATTTTACAAATACCGTATACATATATATTGGGATAAACAGTGTATCAACTAATAAGGGGAAAAGGAAACTTTTCAATCGACACAGAAAATTTCAGTTGTCATTGATTTTTTTGCCTACCTTGGAGAGTCTTTTTGAAATAATAAAATATTTTTTTCATCATATATCTCCCAATTTTCCGACCTTAATAACGTATTTAGATTTATTAACAATTGTTTTGTTAAAATTAAATAATTATGCCACAACGGTAAATTAAGTGTTGGCTGTACAATTCACAAATCACAATTAGTACATATGGGCATTTCCAAAAAAGTCTACCATATCCGGAAAATTAAAAGATAAATAACTGTTGTTTCTTACGTGATTTAGAAAAGGTAAATATTGTAAATTAGTTTAATTAACGAGTTTAATGCTACAGCTCCAAGAGTCATTGAGCAATTCCACTCTTTTCGCAAACACTAGATGCAATAAAAATTTTTTTTGATTGATTTAAAAAAATAATCTTCACTAAGAAATTACCAAATGAAATTTATGTAATGTTAAGTCAGATTAAAAAGTTAAAAAAAATAACGAGAAAAAATTTTAAAAATTTGGTAAATTGGAAAATAAACTAATATAATTTCCAAAACTACTGAAAAAGGGTTCATACGAAAAAAGTTGCCCAATTCGCAGAGTTTTGTTATTTTGTAATCCAAGTCAAAACCCACATCCGTTTTATGAATCGTCACGCCAGGGTATATTTTTACTTATATCTTTGAGCATTTGTAATCATCCGCACGTACTTTAATATCATATGCACCGCCTAATTTGCACACTCTCAAACACCGCCAACCACTGCAATTTTGATTATGTAACTTAAAGCGGTGTTAATCCTAAAAAAGGCATAAAAGGCAATAAACGCATGTTCCATTAGAGTAACACCGCATTTAAAAGTATTTTATACTAATGGAATGGAATTTCTAGTCTATTTTCGTTAAACGATTCTACTTTGAGCGGAAATTTTATATTATCTCTCGGTGAAACCGATTGCTCAATACCAAGAAGTTTCAACTAGACAAACAAGGATGACGGGATCAAGTAGTCGCAGATATACTTGTCACATATAAATTTATAAAACTATAAATCAAAATAGAAAAGTTTTCTCGAAAAACCGATTAGGAGTTCGAAACAGAGCCATTTTTAAAATTTTAAACACCGCTAACTACCACCACATTGTAATATATTTTACCACCATCACCGCATTTTGAATTAAAACACCTTCTTCCACCGCATTTCAATAAAGTAATCACCAAAAGCTTTGCCAGCAAGAACCAATTAGTCCTAAAGGTGAATGACTGAAATATTTATGTATATATTAATTTTTTTTAAATTCTTAAAACGCAATGAGGACTTCCGTTTCGATCAAAACTCCGTAAGCAAGTATATCAACAATGACTTGTATGTGTTTTGAACTCATCGGTGTTCTTTATCCAAAATATTCCCACCAGCGCTGGGTTTTAGATTTTATATAAGAATCAAACAAATTTGAGCTGGTTTTATTGTCCGAAATTTAGAATGTACTGGAAATCTAAGATATGAGAATAGCTCTAGGCTTTACTAAAATCGAAACCAAATGGCAAAATTTTTAAATTTTATGAGTATCAATTCTCTACCTAAATGGGTGGACGAAAAAAAAGCTTTACTGTTTGCTGGAGGTTTTTTCAAAAATCCTAAAGATGCACTTGGACTCTCTCTCAAATCAAAATCACCAAAAATAATTGCAAGCCATATCTTAACTTTGATAGTTGGAAAAATTATTCTTAGAATTCTTAGCAAACAGTTGAACAGTTCTGCAAATGTTTCCCCATAATCCAATAAATGTATTTATTTGAATTGATTTTTTTTTTTACAAAAAAAAATATACAGTTTATGAATTTTGTGTAGTTCTATAAAGTGTTTTTAATTATAATTAAAACTCAAATGAATTTGTGCTAGAAATCTTCCACTTGACCCTCCCCCAAGCAATTTAAATCATTTGGTAATCCATTTTATTTTTCAGACATTCTCTTGCCAATCAACGAATCAAAAATTCAACACAAACTTTTACACATGTTAAATAAAAATATATTTGCCAAAAATTGTAAAGCATAAACAAAATCAAAATGCATGCAACAAATTATGATGCATAAATCCAAATATATATACATGCCATGTATAGCAAAAAAAAAAAAAAAAAAGTGCTAGAAAAACATTTCCATTGATTGACAGTCAAATTAGCGGCAATAAAAATGATTGCAAGGCCTCTGAGCCATTTATAAAAAATTATTGTGCGCACACAACTAAAATGCCATATCAATCAAATAAATTATGAAATGGAGGAGAGGCCTAGATACAAATCAATCTGAATGAATGAATGAATCAAGTAAGTACCTCTAATGTCGATAAACAAGCCAGGGTACTCGCTTGATTTGTTGACGGTTTTTTGAGTTTTGAATTGGCTGCGCCGGCGCCTCTGTTGGCGGCAACCTAATTTCGTATCAAACTCTGCAGCAAGTGGCGCTACATCAAATATGGCAATCATATGCTGCAAGTATCGACTCAATGTTTACACAAGCTCCCCGCCCCAAGCGGACAGACATATACACGTACACAGAGGCACGCATCATCACTCATACGTCACGTTGTCTGACTTGTGTATCAATTGGGAGGGACTCGGGCGTTTTGCCTCGCCTGTGTGTGCTTTTGGGTTGATTTGTAATAATAATACACAAATTTGAAAAATGTTCTATAAAACATAATGAATTGAAATTACCCTTTAAATTGATTTAAGCTTAAAAATACTTGCTTCCCTTAAAAGTTGATGTACCCCTTTTTTCGCTTGCTCTAAAAAAAATATATGGAGAAATTTACGTGCCATCTCTCAATTCAATTGCATCGCGCATTGACGTTGGCATAAATACATATTCCGTCGGCTCGCTTATAACATTTTCCAATTTGCTGCCTTTTATGCCAGTTTATAAATTTTTAATTTCCATTCGCCTTTACCATAACGAGGCCTGTTGATTTTTTATGGCACTCGATGCTGCTGTTGATGCTGTTGATGCCGCTTCTGTTTAGCACAAAATAAACAAATTAAAAAGCAAAGCACTGCCCACTGTATTTTGTTGTTTATAAATTTCCCTCTCTCTCTCTCTTTGTGTTAGTTTATTAGCTGAGATTTTTTTATGCTCCTTTCCTTTTTTTTTTTTTTTCTGCTGTTGTTTATGTAGTTTTGAAATCGATTTGGCAACCCAACAAGTGTGCAAGAAGTGGGCGACCCAACAGAATTTCTTGTTCCACATTTAACGTCTAGGTCTTCCATTTGTTAAGCAAAATTTGTTTAGTAAACGATTCTACTAATTGGCAGCCAAAGTGTGCCCTTTAGGTATATGTCAAGTTTGAATGAGAAAGAAATTTTTGTTGGTAGGCAATTTCTGCGACCATCAATCAATTTAAGTGGTTTTGGCATTGAGTTAATTTGTGGTGAGAACATAATCATAAATCACATCATGGAGGTTTATGTTGTAGTTGAATTAAATTTATTTAATTAGTTTGATTTTAGATAGGCAAGAATTTTTAATTAATATATCTAGACAGGTAACAGAATTTTGGAATCAGAACAACCTAAATTCCATAAGAAATGTAAAGCATCGAAAATGCTTGGTCGAAAAAAAAGTTTGATTTTGTTGCCTTGGGTTATCAATGCATAATAATCGAGACGATGCAGCAGTGAACTGAAAAATGTTCTCGCTTCTTAAAACCAGTTTAGTTATTCCATTTTTAACTTAACATTTTCATTTATCGTCATTCGAATCTTTTAATGGCAAAAAATTTAATTCGAATTCTTATATCGCTTCTTGAAAATCACAACTCTTAACAATTCCTATCGAGAACAGACCTCATAATATCGTAATTAAAAAAAAAAACATTTAAGGAACTAGATGAAATATTGCAAAATTTTAGCAAAATTGTTTCGCAGACTTCGTTCGCTCTTTTTAACACAAATCTGAGGACGATATAATTAATCGTAAATAAATGCATATACGAACAGTGTGAGCAGATTAAGTAAAGATATTGATGCGCTTAAAGACGAACTTTCCCTTTCATATATAAAGCAAGCTGCAAAATTTTGGCAGTGCCTCAACAGAGAGAGAGAGCCTTTTCTCCAAAATACGCACACAGAATATGCCAATCTTTTTATATAATCTTCAAATAAAAAAATGGTTTGTTTTAATGCCGAAAATTACAATATGATATGATCAAATAAAATAATATTTTTATACACTTGAAAAGTGTATATTAATTTTGCCCAGAAGTTTGTAACGCATAGAAATATTCATTTCCGACCCCATAAACTATATATATTCTTGATCAGGACGACGAGCTGAGTTCATTTCCGCTTGTCCGTCCGTCAGTCTGTCTGTCCGTCTGTCCGTCTGTCTGTCTGTTTCTACGCGAACTAGTCTCTCAGTTTTAAAGCTATCGAGCTGAAATTTTGCACAGAGTCTTCTTTTTACTGCACGCAACTAATATGTCGGAACCGGCCGGATCGGATGACTATATCATATAGCTGCCATAGGAACGATCGGTCTAAGAACAAGTTCTAGTTTGAAAAACTTTTTTTTTTTCCATCGTAGCGTCACTAATCTTGGTATATATTAGTTTTAGATGCTTCCACATAATTCTGGAAAAATTTATCAAAATCGGATGACTATAGCATATAGCTGCCATAGGAACGGTCGGTCGAAAAATAAGTCGTTGTGAGAAAAACTTTTGATTTTCATCGTAGCGTCTCCAATCGTGGTATATATTGTTTATATGTTTCCACACAATTCTGAAAAAATTTATCAAGATCGGATGACTATAGCATATAGCTGCCATATAAACGGTCGGTCAAAAAACCACTTCTAGTGAGAAAAAACTTTTTTTTTTTATCGTAGCATCCCCAATCTTGGTAATATTATTTATATGCTTTCAAATATTTGAAAAAATTTATCAAAATCGGATGACTATAGCATATAGCTGCCATAGGGACCGATCGGTCGGAAAATGTGTTTTACTAAGAAAAGTTTTTTATGGTATCAAATTTTTATTATCAATGATTTCAAATTTTTAATATCTGATATCTATATCCTATATATATTTTTACCGGTTAAATCAGTTGGAGTAAAGTTTTTCAAGTGTATTAAAACTTCGGCACAGTCGAAGTTAGCTTTTTGTTTTCGTTTAAAAGTAGGAATAATACACCCTTTACTATATTTGTGTTTGTTTTAATGAAAACGGAATTGATTTCATAGTTTTTATTTGATCGAATTTTTTATGTCTTGACTTGATCGGGAACCACTTCAACGATCTATTTGAATATTTGATCTCTGCATTATCCTACTCAGTTGTTCAATGTTAAATTGTTCAGTTGCTCTGTTGTTTAATTGAATTGTTTAATTATCTAGTTATTCAGTTGATCATTCAACTAAACAAGAGTCACTGACCAAAGTAACTAACAAGAGTCACTGAACAAGAGTAACTAAAAAAGAATCACTAAGAAACAAGAGGCCAAAAAAGGGACAAAAAGGGAAAAGATATAACTTTAACTGCGAGTCATTAAACAAGTATGACTGAATGATATTAACTGAATAATCGCTAAACAGGAGTAACACAACAAAAGTCACTGAAAAAGGAAAAAGATCAAGTGACTGATTTTGTGAACAACTCTGTAGTCAAAAACCAATTTTGATGATCCGATTTTTTTAGCACAAGTAGTTTAATTGGCTATTTAGGAAAACCCTTTAGATACATCAAAATTTTTAAACTTTGGTTTACGGAATTTTATGGAAATACTTTTGATTTTACAGGGGCTTAAAGTTGAACAACTTTTTATACTTCTGAATTTGGATATTTTCGGTTTCAATTCAATTAGTAGCTTATTTGCCTTTATTATAGAACTTGACTTAAACAAAGATTATATCGATTTATCTTATACAACTTAAATATGTGACGTAAGCTCTATTTACATTTTTTTATGATTTAAATAATTAAGGAAAAGTAGCAAGAAAAACCTTAAAAGGGGTATATATAAACTTAGAACAGTAGTTTAAAATTTCAAATTTGGGAGCTTATAAAATCCAGGCAAAATTTCCGGAATTTGAAATTTGGTTGATTTTTCTAAATAGTGATCAATTCTAAATGTAAATACATTTACACAATTTTTTTATTTATTCAAAGATAAATGTTGGACAGACGTTTTGAGTGGACACTATTTTTTGGTCCATTTTTTAACACAAAAAAAATAAATCTCTCCTTTTTCTTCTTTAGTTTGAAGCATAAAATCATGTACTGGTTTATTATTAATTTACTGTAAAACGTCTGGCACATATTCTTGCCCGTTTAGATGCTACAGTGAGATGCCCATGAACATGTAGGTAAAAAATACGGAAAGAGGAAGAAGAAACACTTTTATCAGGTAGTTACACTTTACCTAGCAGCATTGGGTTGATTTTGTACCGAACTTCGCAAACCTTTTCTCGCTCTGGGGCTGACCCTACGAAATTTTTTAGGCTTGCTAAGTTTTTTTCTCCATTTGATAGATATAGACACAAGGAGGCAACTAATCTTATTTGATATGCAAAATGTCCGAGAAACAAGATTTCCTGTCAAAAATCTATAAAATATTGGCTCCCCCGTATTTCATCACTCAGAACATGCCTAATAATACTACTGACAACTGACTACCTAAGATTAGCAACCATTGAAAGAAAACTAACCATTCAAGGAACTAATTTTGAATAGATTTGCAAAATTTAACAATTTTAATAAATCGTTCACATCAAGAAAACACTATTTTGCCTTTTTTATGAAATTTTTTCTGTAAATTAAACTATTATAAAGTTATGCTAACGCTCATTTTAAAGCTTCGTAAATTTTCTTTCGTGCTCACCGTTAAAAAGATTAAAAATTGCAGGCATTTTAGAAGCGGAATTTTCTTGACTTAAGCCAGTGGTAGGCAAAAAAACACAGTCCCATTTTACAGCTGATCAGAAAGTGTTTTATTTTGCTTTCAATCAACGACAGCGCAACGAACTTATACTATTTAGTAGATAGGAACATGCCAAAACTGACTTAAACCAACAAATTTGGTTAGAAAAATCTATTTCTTACGCTCCTCTTAAACTTTTACTTAGTAAATTAACTAAAAATTTCTGTCTTGAATTATGCATCACACACTTAATCAAATATTTCATTAAACTATTTCTTAATATTCTTAAAACCACTTTTGTAATCAAAACTATGCAAACATTTCTCTTGAAACTCTTATACACACAACTTTGTCACTCCAGGGTTGCCCTAGATTTCTTGCTCTAGATGCAATTTTTTATATATTCTTTTTTTATAAAGAAGAAGTTATTCAATCTTTCATTTAATAAATATTTAAACAATTTGCTTAGAAATAAAGCACAATTGCAATCAATCATTTTTCATAATATTTATTACCACAAAAGGCAACTGACAATTTTGGCCCAGACCAACAAGAATGCACAAATTAATTGCCTACACGGTATTTGATTTTCATTTTCTCATATACAGCAAAAGTTTTAATGAAACTTGCTCAGACAATGGGGAAATATGCCATAAATTTGCAAAGAGATTTTTATTGCTGCATTTTGATTTCATTTCTTTATTTATTTTTTTTTTTTTTAGTTTCTCAGGGCCCATCATTAATGCAGGGCGGAAATGAGTCGCAAAAACTATGTCGAGTGCTTTGAGGTTTTCACTTTTATTGAGTCAATCAATAATGCAAGCAAATATATTGAATTGAAAAAAAAACCACAACAAGTTTTTAATGAAAATGAAAGTACAGTAGTTGAGAGGGGTCAGATGTCAAATAGGGTTAAGAATATGCCGACATGGCCCTGTCAACTGTGTAAATGAGTTAACCACAAAATGTCAGTTATTTCACAAGCAGAGCGACATACACCTCTAACCGAAAAGAGGAACAAGGAGAAGGAGAGACTCCTCCTCCTCTCCCCATATTTCTAACCACTGACACGCACTGGGGCAAGTTGATGGCAATTTATGTGTGTTTGGTGGGTGGCGCGGGACGGTGGGGGAAGAAAGTTTGCTGCAAATAGAATCAATCAATTTTGGTCTGGCAAGTACCATAAATAGAGGTACACTTAAACAAATTAAAATTGCTTGAGGAATTTGAGAAGGGGAAATTATTAAAAAAAATGTCTGATTCGTCAGCAGTTCTTATGGAAATCTAATTTCTTCTAAGTAAAAAAAGGATGTTCTTACATGGCTTACCAAGATTCCTTTCCAGGTCTTTTTGCTTATCAGTCGAACGCCTTATACTCTACCCCAAGATGAGGTGGCTAACAAAATGTGCTAGAATTTTAACCCTAGAACCGTCCATGGTCAGAACTTACGTGTACTTTGGGGTACATTTTTACCCCAATACATTTGTTTGAGAATTCATAAAATTCAATTGGATTTCTTGTATTTTATATAATTTGACTGCTGACAGAATATTTTCGATATAAACTCCGGTGCATAACTATGGCCGCACCCAATTTTCAGTGTACTCAGGGAGGAGAGAGCTAAATTGGAAAATGCAGATAAAAGAGAATCAAAAATAAGATAAGATGAATCAAAAATAACAACAACAAAATATTATTTAATTATCGTTTTATGCTTGGTACATAACTATGGCCGGCTGTGTGATTTCTCAATCTGTATTTGGTAAGGCGCGATCATTTCGAGTTTATATTATCACCTTTAAAATATTATTTGAAGAAAATAAGTGGAACATAACTTTACAAAATAACTGGCAACTGATTTTTATAAGCATAAAATTTAATACCTTAGAAAATACAGTTATCAGGATTTTGATTACCTACTGTGAAGTCACATGATAATGAACAATTAGTTTAAAATTAAATTTTTTTTATTTAGTGAAAAGTTGGTTCGAAAATTTTGAAGAAAGGGTTGAATGGATTTCTAAGATTTCTGCTGGGATAACATTAAAGGTAAGGGACTGTCAATGGTTCCAGAAAAAAAAACGTTAAATAGCAATGATGCAATAGTTCTTCGATCTTCTTTGAGTTGACAGATGCAGCAGAGCGGACCCGTAAAGGTTCAGAAAAGTTGAGTGGGAGAAGCGCGCATTTGAAAATTTTTTCTGCTATCTTTTGAATCTATTTATATGAACTGCACTAGTAGGATTCCAAATAAATGAAGCATACTAACTGAAATGCAGATTTTTAATTGACTGGTATTGCGCCTTACAAAACGGGCATGGTAGGCTGTAGGCAAATATGAATCAATGACACTTTCAATTTTTAAGAGACAATTATTGTCGCAATATTTCGTCTCAGTCTCATCGAAGGCATTTTTCTGTCCATTACAAAGCAACTCTGACTCGGGCTTAACCACTAACAATTTCTCCATAGAAAACAAATTGTGTCTAAAAATGTTTCCTAAAAAATTATAAGAAATTTGTTAATTGGATACCAGTCCTATCTATGGCTAAGACATATCGGTTCAGTTAACTTACTCCTAGATATTCAAACATGTGTTCATCTCGAATATAAAACTTACGATTGCAATTGAACTAAATGCGAAAATTTTTAAATTATAACAGGTTACTTAAAAAAATACTGTAATGGATCCACTAAAAGACTTTAGCGCATCCCCAGAGTGTCAAGACCTGTTAGAAAATTAAAAAACATGATCAATTACCACGGTCTCACATACGAACTTAGCTACACATTTATCTCTTGGGTATATTTTTGGGAAGGTTTAAAGTGGAGCCCAAACTATTTCATTCAAAATAAATTTTGTTTTACTACAGTTGTAGAAGCTATCTAACACAGGGCTATATAATGTACATTTCTTGAATGTTGCTAAGATGTTTTGCGCGGTACAAAAGTACCCCAAGGATATTTATCAGCTTAGAAGTGCCATTCTTTTGCTGTCTTTATAGCTGTTGTTAAAATTTTGTTCTCAAAAAACAATTTGGAATATTAGAAATGATTTTGATGTTTAGCTTGTTCTTTTCTTTTCTATTTTTTAACAACTGGTCGAATTTTTCTTATTTTTAACATCATAATTCTAAATTAAAATTTGTCCAAACGTCTAAACAACAAGTTTTAAGGGGTGGCTCTGCGTCCAAACAAATTACTAGGCATGTTTCGCGTTTGCGAATTCGATTGGTCGGATTCCTTTTGCAAACTTTTATCCTGAAACTCGTAGAAAATTTCCCTCTTCTCCAACCAAAATTTGGGTGTTTTAATTTCTACCGAAGTAAGATTATTCTTCTTTCTTTTTTGTTTTTTTAATTTCAGACTTTACCAGCCGCCTTGTACTTTATGATTGCCTTTTAACAACTTGAATTTTGCTACATTTTCTGTCCAGATGTATAAATTGGGGTTGACGAAATAATCTCTAGAATTTTTGTTTGAAGTCCGTTGGTTTGTCAGTCCTTTGGGAAGCTTATGAGATTAAATTTTCTAATTCGAAATTCTACTAAGAAGGTTCGGGTCTATGTTAGACCATTATCTACTAAAAAACGGTTGCATACCATGAGTTGCTTAGAAAAGCTCAATAGATAAAACTCAAGTTGATTAAGTACCATTTAGATGGACTGTTAGGTTAGTCTACCAAAATATTTCAATAGATTATAACTTAAAAGATTCATAAGTTTTTGCTGGTTTTCTCAGACCAAGGCAAATAAATTCCAAATTGAAAAACTTGTTAAAGCAAATCTTAACTCAAAAGAAGACCTCCAATTAAATCAGTTTTCTCTCAGTGTATATACATATTTAAGTATCGGTTGTCTAAGTGCCAAGGCGGCACTGAAATCTATTTACTTAAGTGTCGAAAAACCAAATTCAAAGGGACACCAAGAGCGAGAGAGAGGAGTGAGTGAGTGAGTGGTGCAAGGGGGGGGAGTCGTCATTGAGACAGAACTCCTTCAATTTATTCGTGTGTATATAATTAATAAAAATCTAACTAAATTTTAGCAGCTCAACTCAAGAGTGTTGAGCGATTTAGCGAGCAGTTGTTGAGGAAAAATTTTCTTTTCAAAAAAAATAAGAATAATTTCATTAACCGCAACCCCCAAATAAAAATCAATCAACACTTCGGCTTAATAGCCAAAGAGAGGGCGCGCGCAGCGGCAGCGTAAATGTAAATGTATCTGCCAGATACATTTTTGGGATGAGCATATTGTGAGGTATTGCCAAAGACAAATTGCTTGTGTCTCTAATTTTAACACGACTTTGCTTGTTGTTTAACTTGAAATTTGTTTTGCCGTGGGATTGTAGAAAAGTTCACACGGCTTTTGTCTTTGAGTTCCTTTTTGAGGGCAATTGATTGGCGCACGTTTTGCGCGTGGCCGAAGCAAAAGTTTTTTATTTTTTTTTATGGTTTCGCGTGTCTCACTCACCTGGCCGGAGACGACGAACCAAAAAAAGGGCAGACAAAGTGCAACATTTCTTTGCTTCAATTTTTATTGAATGAGTGTGGCGTCGCACAGCACTTTGTGGGTGCTTAAAAACAGCTGACAGGCCCCACTGACAGATTGATGAATGTTTATGCTTCGTCTTCCCCTGTTATTTCAGCCACGCTCAGTCTCAAGTCTTAACATATTTGTGAATTTTCCCTTGCTTTTCTTTTCGTTTTTTTTAACAGCATTTTCTTTTTCGATTTTAATGAAAATATTTCGAAAATGTTTTTTCTTTATTCATTTGGCTTGCGTTAAGATTTATGTCTTGACCGGCTTTAACGTTTCGGCGGTCTCGAGGTTAATTTGACTGAGGGCTATTGGCCCATCTCTAAGTGTGTGTGTGTGTGTGAGAGCACAGATGCGTTAAATCGTTGACAACTGAGATCACTTTTGGACTAGGCTGTTGATGGGCAAAAGTTTGTGTATGTTTCTTGAGGTTTTTTATTGAAGTATTTTCCTACACAAGTCCAGAGATTCGTTTGGGATTAACTTGAGAAGGTCAGGCCCTCTTCCCTGTTTGGAAAGCTTAAGACATTTGTAGAAAATTTAAGAATGAGGTAAAAATTGTTGTTTAATTGAGATAGTAAGATAAAATTAATTATTATCAGAAACAAATTATCATTTAATTGTTATAAAAGACTGATAAGTAAGATATATTTATTAAGAAGACTTTGGTAAAAAGAGAATTAGCGCGGCGCTACTATAGAGAAAGTCATTACAACAGGAAAACTCTCGATATCGAGATTAGAATCGACTGTGGCTGCTCACCTCACACAGTATATTTTTTTGTCCTCTCCATTTCGGCGGCCTTAATCGAAGCCTCTAGGTGGACAGAACAAAAAAAAAAAAAAAAGAGTAGCACAAAAAATAATTTTATGTTTTTGCTTTATGTAGTATCAACAAAACTTCTCCCAAAACATAAATAAAAAATTTTGTTTGTTATATTTTGTATTGAAATTTTTTTGGTCCGCAGTTTTATTAAAGTGGATACTGAGCATTAGGCAAAATTGTTGTACACTGAGAAATATATACTCATATCACTACCAGCTTAGAGCTACTTCCGTACTGTTGTTTCTTCAATTGAACAAATTTCGATTTTCCCTTAAATCGCAATGCGACTTCTCTAGGGCATTCGACACCTTGCATCATTATCAATTATGCACAAAGCTCAAAGCGTTATATATCTTCTCGTTTATAGCAATCAAATAAGATGAAAACAAACAGTATAACAACGGTTTATCACGTTTGAATTTCAATGTTCATATTATTCGCAATTTTTTATTTTAGAAACTAAGAAAAATGGAGAGCTAAGTCCTAGTTTAAAAAAATAGATTTGATCCCGACCTTCGGATTAAGGGGGATTCTACCTTTTGAACAGCTTTTATGAGGGTTTTTTAAAAAATTCTGGAAGAAAACTATAAGAGCTTCTTAATTTGGTTTTTTGTTTTGTGTTATTTATTAATTAAATTAAAAATACAAAAAAAAAAAGTTTGAGTTCAGTGGCTGTTCAAAAAGTTATCAACCTGCCAATGAAGGTCTCCAAAAAAAGATTCAAAGATTTTGGCCATGATTCCAGGACTCCAGGTTATCGAAATTGAAACGGTAAATGAGGGGTTATGATTAGAATTGATGCAATTCTGGCCCGTACCTTATCATAATTTTTAATATTTTTTTGAAAAACTGGTGTCATTTAAAAATTTTTTTTTATTTTAAGGTTTTTCTTGGAGTTTAGTGTAAAAAAAATAGTAAAAAAATGTTTTTCCTCATGATTGAGGTACGGGCTAGAATTATATCAATTCTGCGTCGATTGCAACATGGCTGAGCAAAATCGGTTCAGTAGTGCTGGCCCAATCAAGGCTACAAGGTCAAAAAACGTGGTTTTGAGAAAATCGCGGTTAAAGTTTTGAGCAACGTTGAAAATACTCACGTTAGCAAGAACATTGCTCCACTAAATGGATATATCTGATAAACTATTTCAAAATTTGAAAATGGGTTAAAGGGGATGAAAGGGGAATATCCAAGTTATAATAATAAGGCAAAACAAAAACATTTAAAAAAAAAATTTCAAAGGTAGAAGACCCCTTAAAGTTCTAAGTTCGGAAGCCTTGGAAAAAAATCCCTGAATTCTTGTATTAATCCGAAAGCTCATATCAAGTTCTTATCCTATTTAAAAATCAAATCCAATTGGTAAATTCGTACTCAAGTCAATCCTTTCAAATTTGGTTTTTGGGAAATCAGGGATCGACCTACTTTTGACATCGTTTTGGATTGATTTTTGTCTGAATATTTTCATTTCTTTTTCTGTGTATGTACCCCAAAACAACATTTATGCCCTTTACAGTACACAGCTTGTATTTGCTTTATAAATATTTGGAAAAAAAGATTAAATGGAAACCCATTAATTGAAGCTAAGCCACAAAATCGTTAATGTTCTTATCAGAAAATAGACAAAAGATTAAGTTAATATTTTATTTGTATTCAAAAAAAATAAAGGGGTGGCTGATAAATGATGCTACATTCATAAACTTAAATAACTTTATTAAATTTAATATTAATTATTTTAAGAGCTGAATGCAATTGCATTGCATATTTTTTTCTACACACAAAAACGTTGGTAAATCCGACATTTTTCATTGGTAAATCCGCCAATTTCCCATTTTGTTTTTCGCCCAACAATTTTTCATTTCAAAAATAAATGGTTTCCACTTTTGATTTTCAAAATTGTTTCCATTTTGATTTTAAAGTGTTTTACTTTTGAAATAAAAAAAAATTAAAATTTTGTGAAACAGTTTTCTAATGGTTGTGTGTTTTTGCACACACCAACAACAAAAACCTTTACAAACAAAGTCGCTCTTTTTCCCGATGCTGAAAAACTTGAATTCGTTTGTTTCTGAAATTTTTTTATTTTTAATATTATTAAATCTTTACCTTGTCTGGGACTCGAACACACGACCTCTGGGACACACATACTGAAAGACAAACGCCTCAACGCATTCGGCTACTGCACGCTCGCGAAGGAATTGAGCGCAGAGCACATGTTAAGCTGGTGGTGGTAGCCGACCAGGTTTTTTTGTTTCTGTTCTATTTTTAGCATATCGACTTGACAAAAATCGCACACAATTGATCAAAATTGCGAACATTTTGATTCTATATGGAAATCAAAAGTGAACTTGTAATTTGAAGGAAAAAGTGTCTGCTCTTTAAAATCAAACAATTACGCAGTTGATTGAAATGTCGTTTTTACGTGTAGATTGGTAAAATCAAAAAGAAAATCATTAATTACAATACTTTTTAGCCAAAGTGAAAAATGTGATTTTTACAATTTTTTTTTTTTTTTGTTGTGTATAAAATAATAAGTCTGTGAAGTCAAAACTAAGAAAGCAAAACTGATTAACCACACAGTAGTAGCAGCATTTTTCAGCCACCCTATATGGGTCATTTCATGTGAACTCAGTCACCCAATTTTTTTTTTTTTTTTTTTGTGTTTTAACAAAATTTTATGATAAAATCCAATTTTTGTAGATCCCCACTACTTACAGTTCGCTAACTAGACAAAGAACATACACTTAAAAAAAACTTGCGTCGGTACGGCATCTGATTTGCGAACCAAATTGTACTGACTATTACCACATGTCTTCTATCCGAGAAAAAATAAAAGTAACCAAAATTAATTCCTAGGTGGGGATTTACCTATCTTTAATGGTTTTTCGTCTTTTTTAGGGAGGGCTAACCTTTGTTTTCTGGTTAAGATATCCGTATAAATATTTTATAAAAATTGGACAAACAATTGGAAACAAAATATATTTTTACAATAAAATACATATAATTAATCGAAAACATGTTTAAGATAATTTAAAACACGGCGGATATTCAAATGTTGCTTTTTTTTACTCCATCGATTTTAGGTAATTTAAATATGAGTCCAAAAAAAAATTTAAAAAATTGTATATAAGAAATTTATTTCCCTAGTGCTAATTGATGGTCCCATCTTGAGGCTTTTGTCAGAATATATATACGGATATCCTTTACTTTCAACAACAAATTACCAACGAGTTTCTCGATAGAAACAATTGTAAAGAACTGATATATGAGATCTAGAAATATTTTGTTTCTGTATTTAAAAGTAAAGTTTTCCACGAAAAGGCGCTACAAAAAACATTTTTTGTCTTGCCTTTATTTTCAACCCGCAATAGAGTTGCTTGTATTTTAATGTTGTTTATATATAATTGCGTTTTCAGAAGAATAACGGACCGGGCTTCGAGGGGGTCATCATATTCCACCTACCCTCATATCATATCTTAAATTCACCAGAAATAAAGGAACACAATTTTTAAAGATTCAATAAGATCTGATCCAAAGTTCGAACCAAAACCTAGAGTTGGATGCTTCAGAACAGAACCTTAAGCTTAACAACGGGTTCGAGAACTTCAGAACTTAAAGTTTCGCATATTTTTTTTAATAGTATAATTAATTTAGTCATATTATTATTATAATAGTTTATTTTGTATTGGATTCAGCAGAACGGATAGATTCCCGATCAATGAAATATTTTAGGTAATTTATATGGCCTACTTTTAGGGTTATATTTGAACTGTATATTTGAGCAATCATTTTAAGGTAATGTAGATAGATGATCGGTGATCAATTGTCTTAGGTGAAAGCATCTGAAGTTTAAGAAATTTCAAAATTCAGTTAATCCTCATGGATTTGCTAAAACATGAACATGAGAAAACGACCCGATTTATAATTTAAATAAAATGGGTCTAAATAAATCACCTATTACAAATATGCCAACACATATTCAGATTGTTTTTCGAACAGCATTGGGAGCATAGAGCCCGGCCCGTTATTCCTTTCGAAACTAAATTAATTACGATTTATTGTTGCTGCACCCAAAAGTTATAAATATTTCTGGAACCCATCCAAAGGTTAGGAAAATTCTTCTAAAAAAAAAATCTCAACAATTTTTCTCCTTTCCTTCATTTAGGTAAAAGGGGATTTGCAATCTGTGTAAATAATCGAGTAAAACTTCTAAAGTCAACAACAGCAACAAAAACAAAAAAAAGAAATCGCAGTAGAAAAATTTTTGCTCGGAAAATTTTTTTTGGACGCATTTGCTGACCCCAAAAAATACCGAAAACAAAACAAAATGAAAACAAGACAAATGGGCTAAAGTAAAAATACAAAAAAAAAAAAAAAAGGGACAAACCCGTTGCCGTTGTGGGGACTTCGTTGTTTATTTTAATGCAAATATTTGTTTATTTTTAAATGGGCAGCAGCAGCAGCAGCAAAACTCGGTGAATTTTTCTTTTCTATTGTTTGTTTTGGTTCCTGCCAAATGCAAATTTTTTCTAGCACATATTTTCCCCTTAACCCACATGGTTTAATTTTTACACTTATTATTTAATTTGGTTTGATTTCTGTTTGTTTATGCTAATTAGAACGGGATGAGACACTTACATTTTGGTTTGTTTTTTTTTTTTTCTTCCTTTTGATGTTTGATTAGGTGAGATAAATGAGCGATTTAAATGCTAATTAATTGTTAGAGACACGCACAAACACACACACACACAATAGATAGATATAGAGAGAGATTGGACAAAATGTGTAACCCAGTTCAGGCTTGGGCCATTTGTTTCATTTGTTGGGGGTTGGGGAGCAGAACGATTGAAGATCTTTTGATTAATATTTCTTTTCTTGAAATTCAAAATTTAAACCGTTTAACGGTCACACAGAAGCAGCAGCGGCAGCAGCAGCAGCAGCGCTCATCACTCACGACAGCCAAGCCGAACAACCACAACAACTCACGCACGAAGCCGAAGCGAAATATGGGTTTGTCTTCCTCCAAAAAAGGGACAGATATGAAGATGATAAAGAACCGGGCACCAGAAAACGCTATTCTATACGTCCGTGACTTGCGTACCGTCTCAATGCGCGCGTCGACAATGACTGAATTTGTGGCAACCAAACGACAGCAGCAGCTCAGTCGAACGCAACAACAGCAGCAGCGGCAGCCGAACGGTACAAAAACCCGAAATGAAATGCAGAATCGGTTTTGCTCGCTTCGGAAAGGCCGAGTCCAGCCACGGTTTTGTGTGTGTTTGAGGGTCGTAAATATGTCTATTTTGTTTAAATTTTAATAAAATATAATAAACAAATTTAATTAATCAAACTTTTAACCTAGCCAAGAGCTACATTTAAAAAATTTTTGAAAAAAATTTCATTCCAAAATATGGAAAATTCTGCCAGGGGTAACTGGTTTCCCGAGACACCTGCAAAAGGCAGATGGTCAGCATAACTGATTTTAGATCAACCTTTTGTAGCTAGTGCAGTAATTTAAAAGAAGTAAATTAAAATTCAAAACTAAACTAGATTCATCTAAAATCAAAACCCTCAAATTATCTGTAATTGAAAAATGATTTTTAAAAAATTTAAATTTTTAGCAAAGTTCTAAACCAAAATTTTAGAATTTAGTTATAAATAACACCTTTACCCAGCAAAATGCTCCCAGCCTGAAACCAATTTTATTCTGATGATTTTGGGATACCAAATGAAAAAGAAAGGTTTTTAAAATTTTCGGATATACAAAATTTTCTGTAAAAAAATGTTCGGATAGACAAAATTTTCTGTAAAAAAATTTTCGCATATACAAAATTTTCTGTAAAAAATTTTCGCATATACAAAATTTTCTGTAAAAATTTTCGGATATACAAAATTTTCTGTAAAAAATTTTCGGATATACAAAATTATCTGTAAAAAAATTTTTCGGATATACAAAATTTTCTGTAAAAAATTTTCGGATATACAAAATTTTCTGTAAAAAAATTTCGATATACAAAATTTTCTGTAAAAAATTTTTCGGATATACAAAATTTTCTGTAAAAATTTTCGCATATACAAAATTTTCTGTAAAAAATTTTTGGATATACAAAATTTTCTGTAAAAAATGTTCGGATATACAAAATTTTCTGTAAAAAAATATTCGGATATACAAAATTTTCTGAAAATTTTTAAATGAATAAAATTTTAAAAAATTTTCGGATAAAAAATTTTCTGTAAAAAAATTTTGCATATACAAAATTTTCTGTAAAAAAATTTTCGGATATACAAAATTTTCTGTTAAAAAATTTCGGATATACAAAATTTTCTGTAAAAAAATTTTTCGGATATACAAAATTTTCTGTAAAAAAATTTTCGTAAAAAATTTTTATTCTGAGAGTGTTGATCTTATATTTTATATCATAATTTCTAAACATCATAATCGAATTTGGAAAACTTTTCAATGAAAGAAAGTTTATAAATAAGCCTACAAATAAGTCCTTAACACTTTCTAGATCAAGTTAATAATTTAGGAGTTATTGCATTTTGAATGAAGATATTATTTGAACAATATTTCGAAAAAAAAAGTTTCCGTAAACTTTGACAAAAATATTTGTGCTAGTAAATTGATTGTAAGAATTATACAAATTTATTATTGGTCTCGAACCAGCTCTCGTTCGCTAAAACCTATAAATAAATTCATAAGTTACACCAATTTCTTTCTCAAAGTCGAATTGTTCCTCCCGATAGTTAATCCACAAACAAATTTGTTGCCCGAGCAAAAGTACTTTGGCTTGCTCAAGACCAGAATCACCCATCATCGATAAATTCCTATCGCTTGGTGTGACCAATCATTGTCAAACCTATCAAATGAATCAATTGTTTTTTGTGGCTGTCAAACCTGAAATCTAATTCTACCCCTTTTTCCTTGCAAGAGACCACATTGTCTATAAATTGGACATATTAACATAAACAAAATAAATCGAAAGAAAGCTTTAATAATGTATTTTTCTAATCATGATCATTTCTGACCAAATCAAAATTTTCCCGAATTTTATTAGCAAGAAAAAAAATTATTATTTTCCAGATGCACAATGCAATAACTCTCAAACTATTAATTTAATGTATAAATATGTAAAGGACTAATTTCAAATAGTATTTACTAGCTTTTCTTCAATACATAAGTTTTTAAAATCAGTTATGTTGTTCCTAAGTTATGGATAAATATATAAGGTCACTTCTGTAAAAGATAAAAAATATAAAAATTCTTAAAAAAAATGTTTTTACCGTTTTTTTTATAATTTTTTCATTTGGGTTTCAGTTTTTATTATCATATTAATTATCTGACCAAATCAACCTTGTTTTTAATTTTCCTACTTTACTTAGCTAAAAAAAAATTATAAAAATATCTCACACTATTAAAAAAATCTCAAAAATTTATAAAACTTATTTAAAGACGTATTAATTACCGTTTCTTCCATATATAGGTTTTTAAAATCAGTTATGCAGTTCCCAAGTTATGGCTGAATATATAAGCTCACCTCTGTAAATAGAACAAAATTGACAATATTTAAAAATTCGAAAAAAAATTTTACAGAAAATTGTTTAATAATTGTTTTCTACAGTTGCATATTTGGTTTTATCAGTTTCTATGATCATAATAATGATCTGACTAAATAAACTTTTTTCTCGAATTTTCAACAATTTTGATTCCCAAAAATAAATATATATATTATTTTCCAGATGCTCAATTCAATAACTCTCCATCTATTAAATTTTATCTAAAAAGTGTGAATGGCCTATTTAAAGTCGCTATATTTTTCTTCATATAGGTTTTAAAATCGTTATACTGTGCTCAAGGCCAATGAAAAGAAAAAAGGTTAAATATTAGATACGAAAAATTTTTCTACAGAAAATTTGGTGAACAAACCGAAAGTGTCCATGTTTATGCAGCTTTTGTAAATTCAATAAATAAACAGCGGTTAACGATAGATCTGGTAGCATCAACGCATTGTTAAGTTGGCTACGCCTTAAGATTTCATGAATTTCAATTCAACTGTTGTGTATAAGTCGATTTCATAAATTAATTTTCGCATAAGCGTAGGTAATAGTCAGGCCTGTTTCCGTTTTCGATTTCATTTAAATATTTCAATATCTATTTCAATATTCTATTTCAATAGTCTATGTCTATGGTGTGATTCCGTCTTAACTTCCAATTTCCGTTTATGTTTATTCAATTTTCTTCATATTTAGTAGAGTTGGGTATTAAGCTGTTATATACGTACAAACAATATTGTTTTAATATTGTTCTTATAATATATCTATATTCAAATTGCCAGTACCTAGTTGTATTAAACGTGGATAAATAAATCAAGTAAGTGTGAGTTATTCAGGATTTTTTTAATTTCATTTAGTTTTTGGTAACTTAAAGAAAAAATGAAATTATAACACCTAGTATAAGAACAAAGAAGGAACAATATAAGAGCAATATATAAGTCATTACCCAAATCTAATATTTAGGCATAATTTAACCGAATTAAGTTGATAATCCTTTCTAGAAAATCAGATCGCTTACCAATTCCAATCGATTGATTTCAGAAATAAGAACAGGCCTGAGAGTAATTATTAAGAAAAATTTTTTTTTAATTAAGTTTGTCTTTAAACAACAATCTATGTATCTCATATCTTCAACAAAGAATAATAAAACAATTGATGCAGATTTCTCATGAAATAGAGTCGCAAACTTACGAATGCTTTATAATTCAGTTATAATACACCAACAGGAAAATTATAAAAACAATTGATGATCTGTAAAATAGTATATATTCTTATGAAAGTATTGTAAAATAATTTCAAATAGGATGGATGGCTTTACTGAAACAAATCACCTAAATTGTAAGACTCTTGGTCTTTCAGAAATGCATCTCAGGATTAAGTTTATCTCTTGGTTTGTCTTTTTTTGTCCCATCCATTGTAATTTACTTTATGTCTTAATCGTCTCTCCTTTGAATTAGTTAATATAATTTTTTGTAATGTAATGAAAGTCTGGCTGTTACAGCCAAAGGGCCAAGACGAAATTTAAGCCAAGAGATTGAGGGAACTCTTGGCTTAAAATTTTTTAAAATTGAAATTATGAAAATTTTATTTATTGTGCAAATTTTGAATAATTATTATCAAATAAATTGCTAGGTGGTTGCAAGTTGCATTCTAAAAGCAGCAGCAACCCACACGGTTGATTTCAAAGCAAAAATATATCAAGATCCAACATTTCTAACAGCTTGCTGTAAAGCCTTAACAGAGCTCAACCTCGGCACGAGTTTGACATCAAACGGTTTGAGTTCGAAAGAAACTGGCTACACATTTAAGCAGCTCGCTGGCGCCCTCCAACGGCTATGAGAGTGTACTTCGGTCTTATACGCTTAAATGCAGTACATGCTCCATGTTCGAAGAGGGGCGGCAGCTAGTTTGAGTTCAATGTTGGTTGCTGTTCGAGCTATTGGAGCTACTGCAGCTCTGTTAATCTAGCAGGATGATATATACATATGCTAGAAATTCCTTAAACCAAATATGTAGGTGTAAGATGGATGGGAAAGCACAAATTGCTTCAATTTGGTAAATTTGTGGTAACATTTGAATTTGACAGATATTTCAATATATATATAAGGGTCCTAATATGTCAAAGTGAAGCAGCAAAATTGAGTGAAATTCTCAAATGAAATGGAACAAAATTCTTTACCTTAAATTAGTTTGCAGGCTTGTGGTAAGGATGAAAGCAGAACGGGGATTCTCGTATATTGCTTTAGTGGAACATTGAAAGTTAAATTTTCTATAGGAAATTGAATGAAAACTCTGGAGTTTCGTAATTATAAATTCATATTTAAATTTGAAACAAACTTTAACTGCGTTCTACATATTGTTCATATTGCCGTAATATCACCTTTAGGGAAAACCTGCTCCCCCTGGCTATGCCTTTACCCATTCATATTCTCCTGTAGCACCCAGATCAAGAAATATCATATAAGCTTTATCTCTGCAATTGCAGATTTTTTGAATTTAAGACGAATAGTAATATAATTTCCGCAGAGTACGTTTTTGATTTTGACTCAAGATATTTACAATCAAATTTTATAAAGCAACAAATTGTAAAATTCCAGTGAACTCATCGACTGATGTCCACTAAGAATTTCGTTAGAAAAATATGTTAACCAGAACTTTCCACTAGAGAACAACTATTAAAAACGTTGACTTTGTATTTGTTATTTAAATAATTTCACTTTTCAATATGATTTTTACCCACTTTTAAGGCTCAAATAAAAATATTCTTTGCACTCGCAGTGACGGCAGCAGCAGCCGCAGTATTTCCTGGAATTGAGATTCTAAATTTTTTAACCTTGACAAATAGTTCAAAAATAAAAGCAATTCCAGCTTTTCAAAGACAATTCACTTAATATTTAAAACACTTACGTAATTATTAATAACCAACACAAAAAAACACAACTTTTAATCCCGCACTTTTGTAGATCCGCACTTCTCAAGAAAAACAAGAGCAATAACCAAATACTTGTGAGTAATTACTCAGCTCAGCTCTTAACAGCACAATGTTAGTTCATGAGTAATACTCGTTTATGAGTAGTACTCATATGTTAATTTAATACTTGCAATCACTAACCGATCAGAGCGCCATATTTGATATTTTACCCTTTTTTGGCACATACGATAGTTTTGCACACAAAGTGTGATAAAAGTGTTCGACAAGAATTGGTAATTACGATCAATTTAAAAATAGTTTTACAGATAAAACGGAAACCATATAGGAACGCTAAACCCGATACTGTTTCGATTGCCTATTATTTATTTTAATGATTTATGATTATTACAAATATTATTTTAACTGTTAAAATATCAATATATAGCTTTACATTTTAAAAATTCGCTCTTAGTTTTTTCAAGCAATTTTTGTATTACATAGAAAATTTTTGTTAAATCGCGTAAGCAATTTTCGTTGGAAAATAAACACCCTCTAATTAAAATGTAAATGATTTATAAGTCTTTTAAATTCTCATCTTCATTTTTTCAAATCCAGGTTTAGATTTAGGAGAAATAAAATTTGCTTAATTTGAGGGACCTTAATAATATCTTAGCTTTTCATGTCTAAAACGACCGAATTTTGATTTTAAAAAGCAGGCCTATAAGTAGGCAACATACATTTTCTTTAAAAGCTACTGTATTTGAAAACCATGAAGATGAGAAAACGGCCCTAAATCTTCAAAAAATCCTCCCTTAAAAACTATAAATTGAAATTTTATTTATTATTTATTTGTTAATTTTAAGTAAATTTAATATTTTTGGAAAAATTTTATTTAATATGTCGACCTATCAAAAGAAATGATTTTTTTTCGAACTGATAAATAAAAAATATTTGGTTTTAATATTTTAAAAATTTAATTAAAATGAAAATTTTAAGGCGGCATTTTCTTCGAGTTTTTTATTGTTTATGGAGTCTTTTTAGATTGCTGAAAATTTTAAAAAATATAATGGGCTATATTGGACCGTAGTCTTTAGTATGGGTTCAAAACTATCCATTAAAAATCAATATTTTATTTTGGTTTTTTCTTTTTTGGACAAGTGCTTTGGTGTTTAGATATTTGTAAATTTTTTTTTGGTTAAAATAATCATAAAATACATAATTCTTAAAAATTTAAAATTTAATCCAAAATGGTGATAATCAATATATGATAAACATATGTGTACCAAGAAAAAAAATCGATAACGAACGAAAATTTAAAATCGTATACTTGTATTTCACTTTTCGAAAAATATTTGGGTACCGTATCGGAAACTGATAACTGAAATAGAACCTTTAAGTGAAATTCTTATTTCGGTACGTACCAAAGAGGAACCGATATTCGATTTGGGACTAACTACTGATTTTTAACAAAGCTGTGAATTCAATTTAATAAAAAAAAAAAAAATTTTTTTAAAAAGAATTTACAAAATTCTCAAAATTTGTTTGATACTAAATATATTTCACAAATAAATCTTTAAGAAACCAAAGGCTTTTTGAGTTCACCGCTGACTTACTTAGTTATAGCACTTTCTCTATCGCAGCTCGAAAAAGGGAATGGACTAAAGGCAGATTTCAAAAGAAAAAAAAAAAAATTTTAGCAATTAAAAATTTAAAAATATATTTTTTATTATTAAAAATTTAAACTTCTTTTTCCTTGTAAAAAAAACAAATTACTTTGGAGCTCCAAGTCTATTAGAAAGTCCAAATTTGAAACGCTTAGAAACTGGGTTAAGGCCTCCTGCCAGAGTATATTTTGCATTTTTTAAATGTGGCGCCACTAAAATTGTGTTAAGTGCTGCTCTTAGTCGCTGCGATTATGATAGTAGCTTCCGACAGCGCTAATCTGAGTGATTTAACTTATTTATAATGATCGTTCAGCTATTTAGTGGTGATTACAATATACATCTTAAGCTGCCTACAAAATTAAAAGAAATTGAGAATTTTTACAAAGTGCGTTAGAGGCATATTAAAAATTAGCTGGACCTGTCCATATTAATTTAAATATTTTGTTTATGAATATAAGTAAAGATAAACCCTTCTTCTGTTGATAAGTCGCAGACGGTCTGGGTTTAAGGTAGCAACATTCATTAGCCACCCAGTATAATACATAAAGTAACATGTTTCTTTGCGGAAGCATACCAGACTGTATGCCCAAACGTAACCGCAAACACAATTCACAATTTCAACTTCAACCTACTTAATATCCATTGATAAATCCCAACAACAACAATAACAACAACAACAACACGAACTGTATCTATAATGTGAACGGCGGCACGCCCATAAAACAATTTGCCAGGCTCACCAGAAACCCAACAATAACAAATATAACACTTAATTGTATTAACAGGCCCAAGAAGAAGCAGCAGCAGCAGCAGCAGTAGTAACAGAAGAAGGTCCATCGGTAGGGGGTGGAGGGGTCGGGTCCAATACAAAATCCGGACGCGTGTCCAGCCGCATGTGTTTGCTTTAACAGTTAGTCGAGTCAGGCCAAAGGCAAACAAAATAGCCCAATACACAATGAATGGGCAAAAGGTCTAAAGGAACCAACAACAACAAAACCAAAAGAAAAATATGCACAGAATAGGCTGAGGAGGACATTTGATTGATGATTTTATGACATTGTTTACTCAAGTGATGATGAGAACAGAGCCCAAGCGACAGGCAAGACACACACACACACAAAAAAAAAGTGAAGTAGATAACAAGCGAGAAGGGATCTTAAGAAATTTGTGTCCTTTAGCTGGGGTGTCGAGTGAGCTCTGAGATTGCAGGCAGAGGCAGGCAAGCGTAACTGTGGTAAGAGAACATGTTTTAGATTTTTGAAGATTTTTTTAAAAAGGTTAAATTGTTATCAAACATTAAAAATAAAAATTATTTTTATAAATTTTTTTACTTTTTAAAAAAATTTTTTTTAATTAAAAAATTGAAAAAAAAATTTTTTAAATATAATAATAATTTAAAAAAAATGTAATTAATAAAAATTTAAGCAACATTTTTTTGAGTTGAAAATTTTTTTGTAAATTTTTTGAAATTTTGAAAATAATTTATTAAAAATTAAAAAATGTTACTGTAAAATAAAACATTTATTCAACAAAAATTTAAGCAACATTTTAATTTAAAAAAATTTTGAATTTGAAATATTAAAAAAAAAATTTTTATAAAATGGAAAAAAAAATGTTTGAAGAAAATGTTTTTAAATATTTTTTTTACATTTATTTAATAAAAATTTAAGCAACATTTTAATTTAAAAAAAAATTGAGTTGAAAAATTTTTGAAATTTTTGAAATTTTTGAAAAAAAAATAATTTAAAAAAAAAAAAAATATATGTAAATAAAACATTTATTTAAAAAAATTTAAAAAAACATTTTAATTTAAAAATTTTAAAAAAATAAAATTAATTTAAAAATATTAAAAATATTAAAAAAAATTTTTAAAATTGAAAAAAAAATGTTTGAAGAAAATGTTTTTTAAATATTTTTATTTACATTTATTTAATAAAAATTTAAGCAAAATTTTAATTTAAAAAAAATCGATTAATAAAATATTTGAATTTTTGAAATTTTGAAAAATAAATTATAAAAAAAAAAAATGTCTACTGTAAAATAAAACATTTATTCAACAAAAATTTAAGCAACATTTTTATTTAAAAAAATTTTGAATTTGAAAATATTAAAAAAAATTTTTTAAAATTGAAAAAAAAAAATATTTGAAGAAAGTGTTTTTTAAATATTTTTATTTACATTTATTTAATAAAAATTTAAGCAACATTTTAATTTAAAAAAAAAATTTGAGTTGAAAAATTTTTGCAAATTTTTGAAATTTTAAAAATAAATTATTAAAAATTTAAAAAAAATGTGTACTGTTAAATAAAACATTTATTTAACAAAAATTTAAGCAACATTTTAATTTAAAAATTTTAAAAAAAATTTTAATTTAAAAAATATTAAAAAAAATTTTTTTATAAAATTGAAAAAAAAATGTTTGAAGAAAATGTTTTTTAAATATTTTTATTTACATTTATTTAATAAAAATTTAAGCAACATTTTAATTTAAAAAAAAAATCGATTAATAAAATATTTGGAATTTTTGAAATTTTGAAAAATAAATTATTAAAAATTGAAAAAATGTCAACTTTAAAATAAAAACATTTATTTTATAAAACTTTAAGCAACATTTTAATTTAAAAAAAAGGGTGAGTTTAAAATTTTTTATAATTTCTGAAATTTTAAATTAAAAATTTAAAAAAAAATGTCTACTGTAAAATAAAACATTTATTTAATAAAAATTTAAGCAACATTTTAATTTTAAAAATTGTTTGAGTTCAAAAATTTTTGCAATTTTTTTATGATATTAAAAAAATATGTCGCTGAAAATTTGTTTAAATATTTTTAGGCAAAAGAACTATGGTTAGAAAACAGGTTTTAAAATTGATGAGATTTGTTAAAAAGCATAACTTTCATCAAAAATTATGTTAAAAAAATTTAAAAATGTTAAAACAAATTTTTAAGTGTTCGTAAAAATAAGGTTATCAACATTTTAAAAAAAAACAAATTACTGTTATTTAAATCATTTAAACAACAATTTAATTTAAAAAAAACTTTGTTGTAAATTTTTTAAGACAAAAATTATTTTTAATATTTTGAAAAAAAAATTTTTTAACGAAACATTTTTTAAATATTTTAGAAAAACAAGAAATTGTGTTTTAATATTTTGGGCACAGTCAAAACAACTGTTGTAAGAACATTTACTAAAATGTATGAGACTTTTAAGAAAGGCTGAATTTTTATAAAAAAAATTTTTTTCTTATTTTTTAGCAAATTTTTTGTATTGGGAAAATTTTTTTTTTTTATTTTTTTTTGGGATAATAAATTATTTAGCATTTCAATAAAATTTCTACTATTAAACAAAATTTTTTTATCATTTTAAGTTTCTAAAAAAAACATTATCTGGATAATAGTTTTTGAATATTTTTTTTAAATAATAAAAAATTTTTTTTGTTTTTATAATTTATTTTATATATTATTTTATCAAAGCAAATTTGCTTTTCATTCAAATTATTTGTCTAAACAATTTTATTCCAAATTTTTTTCCGTTAATTTTTTAATAAATGTGCAAAAAATTTTCATAAATTTTTTTATCCACTGTACTGGCGCCTGTCCGACTATTCTAATATTTTCTAGCCGTTGGCCTTTCACCGCTTGGTCGTGACCATTTTATGGCCCTCTTTTCTGCTGATTGTTTTCCCAAGAATGCTATCAATCTTTTGCTTATTAGGGATAATATTACAATTACTTGTAAGTGAGATAAGCCGGGCAGGCAGGCAGGCTGGCAGGCAGGAGAAAGGATAAGTGTTTCACCCTCTTTTCGGCTCTCTCTCTCTCAAGTGGTGGCGTTTCGTGCTCCTTTGATCTTGAGCTGTTGTGTAAACAGATAGCCAGGCTGAGCGCAAAAGTCACTTGAGTTTTAGTTGAAATGATTGACAGTTTGGAGACACTCCCATTTTCATTGGAAAAAAAAAGTTTGAAACACTTCCTGCCTCCCATATACATACCTGCTGCGCCTACAACCTGTTTCAATTTAGTCATAAACTATATCCCTCTACCTGAACGGCATCAACCCGCAGGCTTCTACTTTTGCTGGCTGGTCAGCTCTCCTCTAGTCAGGAAGCCAGCTGTTCCCTGGCCATACCGCATGTCCTTTTGTGTCTGTGTGTGCTGTTTGATGATAAATTAGGACTGAACAGAAAAAAAAAACGGGAACACTGGCCCAGGCAACATTTGCGGCTCTTTAGTTGGCCTCAACGGCATTTACCTTTCTCTTTGTATTTTTTTATTGCTTTATTATGAGCTCGAATGGGTCCTGACTGAGCCTGTCCTGGCTTGTTTATGCTGGCCAGGCATATGGTTGTGTGTGTGTGTGTGTGCCGGTGATGAGTTGAGTTGTGCCCAACAATTCGTACATGGAAAGTTTAAGGATTAGTCAACATATTTGGTACAAAAAGAATCTATTAAAGTTTTAACCGAAATTAATGAATATAATTTTGTATTCATTTAATTTATAAATAATGAAACAAAACCACATAATTCTGCTATTTTGCATAATAAAAATTTCTAAAATTTGAGGGATCAAATTTTATTCATGACTAATTATTAGGTAGTAGAGAACTGTACGAGAGAGTACGGAATATTTATTTGGTTGAATTTACACCGCTTTAATCTTAAAATTTTGAGATGATTTTGTTCGCATAAATCTATCAACAATTTTTAAACATAAAATTAAGATAATAATAGAGTAAGGCTGGAGTTACACTGCTCGACGCATTAGACATGCTAATCCAGTAGGTTATATATTCGTGCATGAGTCGTGCGTGACTCGAAACGCTCAACAAATGGTAGGCGTTAATCGTGCATCAAGAGTTTTTTATTTCGTCTGAGTATTATTATAACATTCATATTATACATTCTGTTGTGTAGGTTGCAACACGCTCTATTATATCTTCGGTTTAAAGGATTTTGAAATTATACCGGTACATACCGGTACGTACGGGTATACCGAAATAAAGTTCGAGGTACCAATACGGAACTGAATACCGAAATAAACTAGAACTTAAACAGAACCTTTAACCGAAACATTTGTTCCGGAACTAAAATTTAGTTCGCTTGATTCACTGCTGCAAACCTGTAAAATTTTGGAAGAGGTTCGGTTCGGGGGTTGGAACTAGAGGTGGAGAACTATCGATAGTCGGCGATAGTTTTATAAAAACCATCGATAGTCCACGATAGTTTTCGATAGTAGTGATTATTTAAACTCTCATGATTAAAAACGCAAAAATTTTAAATAATTTATTAAAAATCGATCTTAAATAAATTGTCATTACTTTTGGGTTGTGGGTTCCGATTAGATATATAAACCATATCATTTTAGGAACTCTGATGCTTGCATTTAAATAATTCTGAAAACCGTATTTTTTGATCCTACGGTCCGAAATAGAGGTCATTCTTTTTATATTGTTTGGACGTTTACTAACAATGCGCAGTAAACGTACTTCACCAAACCGAAGCTTGTTACGCGCGAACCCCAGACAAAATAGCAACCCACCTCCCGCCCAACCGACCGTGGGATTCAGCCAAAAACGTGTGACCCGAAAAAGCTTAAGGAAAATACTAAATTAAGGCAAACTACATGCTAAATACGTTCAAAAAGAGGTTTTGAAAGAAATAAAGAGATTATTCTTAGCTAATTACTCGGTAGTGTTTATTATAATCAGCATAAAGGATACGAAACGGCTCATACATGCAAAGCATAGTTAGTAGTACCACGATTTAGCGATTAGGGGATAAAGTTACGAGTCGGCTTAAAAGGAACACTAAGATTAATGAGTTTAGATTTGGTAAATAACGTTTTTAAGCGCAAATTATTTTTATATTATTTTTAAGAGTAGTGATGTGTAAAGCTTGCAAAAATTCTATCTAAAACTATCGATAGTGCATGTCTACTATCGATGGCGTCTCGAAAGCGCCCAACAATCGATAGTCCCGATAGTGCCATCGATAGTTCTCCACCTCTAGTTTGAACCCTTGAGGAATCTTTGGGTTCGGTTCGCGGACCGGTTCCTGAAACACCTGTATGGTGGATAATGCTCGTACAAATGATATCTGGAACTGGTTTTAGGATCTTTATAAAGGTTGAAAACATTGGTAGATATATGTATGTTCTTAAGGACAATTTTAGAAAAATTGTTGAACATCATTGATCGTTTTGATACACTTGAAAAGTGTATATTAATTTTGCCCAGAAGTTTGTAACGCATAGAAATATTCATTTCCGACCACATAAACTATATATATTCTTGATCAGGACGACGAGCCGAGTTCATTTCCGTCTGTCCGTCCGTCCGTCGTCGTCCGTCTGTCTGTTTCTTACGCGAACTAGTCCCTCAGTTTTAAAGCTATCGAGCTGAAATTTTGCACAGAGTCTTCTTTTTACTGCACGCAACTAATATGTCGGAACCGGCCGGATCGGATGACTATATCATATAGCTGCCATAGGAACGATCGGTCTAAGAACTAATTCTAGTTAGAAAAACTTTTTTGTTTTCCATCGTAGAGTCACTAATCTTGGTATATGTTAGTTTTATATGCTTCCACATAATTCTGGAAAAATGTATTAAAATCGGATCACTATAGCATATAGCTGCCATAGGAACGATCTGTCGAAAAATAAGTCTTTGTGAGAAAAACTTTTTTGATTTCCATCGTAGCGTCTCCAATCGTAGTATATATTTGTTTTATATGTTTCCACACAATTCTGAAAAATTTATCAAAATCGGATGACTGTAGGTATAGCTGCCATATAAACGGAGGGTCAAAAAACTACTTCTAGTGAGAAAAACTTTTTTGTTTTTTATCGTAGCGTCCCCAATCTTGGTATATATTAGTTTTATTTTCTTTAACATGATTTTGAAAAAATTTATCAAAATCGGATGACTATAGCATATGCTGCCATAGGACCGATCGGTCGGAAAATGTGTTTTACTAAGAAAAGTTTTTTTTATGGTATCAAATTTTTATTATCAATGATTTAAAAATTTTAAATATCTGATATCTATATCCTATATATATTTTACCGGTTAAATCAGTTGGAGTAAAGTTTTTCAAGTGTATTAAAACTTCGGCACAGTCGAAGTTAGCTTTGCCTTCTCGTTTTTAGATATCTTGAAGTAATTTAAATTTTTGAATATTACTTAAAATTATACTGGCACCGGTACGTACCGAAATCCGAAATAAACTGAAAACCCAAATACAATTATTAACCGAAATTCTCATTTTTGTACGTACCGGAACCGGTACCAGAACCGATATTCGTTTTGGGATCAATCTCTGATTTTATTATTGGAAAATCTACACCAAAGGTCGGAAAATTTGGCGTTCAAGAATATCGCTTTCGACCCAAAATCGAATCAAATAATAAGGGAAATGTGTCGAAACCCATTTGTAGAACACTTGGTATAGATTTAAATTTAATTAAGTTTTGGCGATTCTCGGAACTTGGAAGAAAAATCGTAACACGCCTGATGGCTTCTAATGCGTCTATTTCTGTATTAGACTTATTAACGCCTCAAACGCCTTTTTTTTTGTCATTATCATTAACAATTTATAAGCAGATAGACACGTTTCCTTTCCCTTTCAAGGACACACGTGGCTGACTAACCATAAAACCACGCCCTGATCCCAGCACGCGACAACAACAACAACAACGCATTCATAAAGCAAGCCAAATGACTCAGCAGACTCACGTGTCTGTGTGCCAGACTGGACAGAAGTTCAACAAACCTTTGTTGACCGTAAACTATAAAAAAAAAAAAACAACGTCGAATCTAAATACCTAAAACATGCATTGGGAATTGAATTTTTATGGGCAACAAGACATAAAAAACCATATTTGTAGAGTCTCCAACCATGTGGGTTGGACAATTGACTTTGTTGCAAGGGGTCCGCAGCGAAAGTGAAATATGCCGAATTCATATTTCAAGGAAATAAACATATGACGTGCCGACAGAATTTTGCAGGAAAATGAAAAGCATATAGGGTGGCTTATAGGAGCAGGGGTGGGGGGGATACAGACAGGGTGTGTGGACTTAATTAATTTCAGCACGCAAAAAGTTGCAACTGCCACTGAAATGTACTCATAACAATTATCTCATTATTATCAGCCGAATGATTCATTCAAAATAAATGCAAGTTAAGCAAATTAAATGCTATTTGAAAGTCTTAATCAACAATAGTCAAATAATACTTAATAAGCTTAAATAAAATCCATTCATACAAACAATATTTTAGCCACTTGAGGCAAAACTCGCACACAAGAACACTTAAGGCATAAGCCCAAATATTTATGTGTGTGTGTGTGCTTAGTTTTGCATAAGCCTTTTAATCAACTTTATTAATATTAATAAACATAAAAGCGACCACAACAACAACCAGAACAATGCCGGAGTCGTCAACAATTACACAATTACACTTGGAGCAAAATACCCCCAAAGCATGAAACAACGACAGCTCTTAATGGTAATTCACTTAAATAATCATTAGTCAACATTTTCGCAAAACAAAAAAGCAAAAAGCAAGAAGAAAAGAAAAACCCTTCCCGAGGGTTGGCCGTTGGTCCTACCTGAAGAAGTAAGAAATGAAACAAGAACAATGTATTTTTATTTATTACTCTGACTCTTGGTCTCATTTTGGTTAGGGTTTATGGTCGTCAAGAAGGCAATTCAATTGAAATTCAAGTGCTCACTTCATTTTCACTTAATTTTTGACGCTCAACCATAACAACAAAAAAACAAGAACAACCCAACTGATATAATTTTTTTCTGCGCGGTTCAGCTTCGTAATTGTAATTTTATTTTTGTTGGTTATTTTGTGGTATTTTAAGACAAAATTAATTTAAAAACGAAAGTGGAAATAATTGTTTAATAGGATTTGGAATCTTTTAAAAAATATATTGTAAGTTTTCAATAAGATCGGTCAAAAAACACGGAACATATGTATAAAATGGAAACACAGTCAGACACAAAGAGATCTCATATCTTCCACAATTTCGTAGATAGATTTTTGGAACCTTCTAGGAATATATTTAAATCATCATTACTTATCGATCCACCATACATCGTTTTGCGATCAGATGAAAGATAGTAGAGTTGCCACCCTGCAATTTGGAAAATACCTCATATCTTCCACAATTTTGAAGTTAGATGGTTCGGATCTTTTAGACATATATTTAAATTATCATTCCTTATCGAGCCCTCATACATCGTTTTCCGATCAGATGAACGATAGTAGAGTTGCCATCCCGCAATTTGGAAAATACCTCATATCTTTCACAATTTCGAAGATAGATTTTCCGAATCTTTAAGGCATATATTTAAATCATCATTACTTATCCATCCACCATACATCGTTTTGCGATCAGATGAACTATAGTAGAGTTGCCACCCCGCAATTAGAAAAATACCTCCTTTCTTCCACAATTTCGAAGATCGATTGTTCGATATATTTAAATCATCATTACTTATCGAGTCATCATACATTGTTTTTCGATCAGATGAATGATAGTAGAGTTGCCACCCCGCAATTTGAAAAATACCTCATATCTTCAACGATTTTGTAGTTAGATGGTTCGGATATTTTAGACATATATTTAAATCATCATTACTTATTCATCCACCGTACATGGTTTTGCGATCAGATCAACGATATTAGAGTTGCCACCCCGCAATTTGAAAAAAACCTCAAGTCTTCCACAATTTCGAAGATAGATTTTTTGAACCTTATAGGCATATATTTATATCATCATTTCTTATCGATCCACCATACATCGTTTTTCAATCAGATGAACGATAGTAGAGTTGCCACCTCGGCAATTTGAGAAAAACCTTTTATATTGCACAATTTTGGAGTTAGATGGTTCGGACCTTTTAGACATATATTTAAATCATCATTACTTATACATCTCTCTTACATCATTTTTCAATCAGAAAAACGATAGTAGAGTTGTCACCCCCGCAATTTGAAAAAATACCTCATATCTTCCACAATTTTTGAGTTAGATGGTTTAGATCTTTAAGACATATATTTAAATCATCATTACTTATCGACCCAAACTTTCATCAGAGAACGATAGTAGAGTTGCCCCTCGCTAGAAAAACCTTATCTTCAAGTAGATGGAATTAGCTATTAAATCATCACTCCTTATTAAGCCCTCATACATCGTTTTCCGATCAGATAAACGATAGTAGAGTTGCCACCTCCGCAATTTAGAAAAAACCTTAAATCCTTCACAATTTTAAGGATAGATTGTTCAAACCTTCTAGACATAAACTTAAATCATCATTCCTTATTGAGCCCCAGTACATCGTTTTTCGATCAGATAAACGATAGTAGAGTTGACACTTACGCTATTTAAAAAAAAAACCTTAAATCTTCCACAATTTCGAAGATAGATTTTTTGAACCTTCTAGGCAAGTATTTAAATTATCATTACTTATCAATCCACCTTACGTCGTTTTGCGATCAGATGAACGGTAGTAGAGTTGCAACCCCGCAATTTTAAAAATTATCTCATATTTTCCACAATTTTGGAGTTAAAGGGTTCGTACCTTCTAGACATATATTTAAATCATCATTACGTATTCATTCCCCATACATCGGTTTCCAATCAGATTAACGATAGTAGAGTTGCCACCCCGCAATTTGAAAAACAGCTCATATCTTCCACAATTTTGGAGTTAGACGGTTCAGATCTTTTAGATATATTTTTAAATCATCATTCCTTATCTAGACTTCATACATTGTTTTCCAATCAGATAAACGATAGTAGAGTTGCCACCTCCGCAATTTGAAAAAACCGCATATCTTACACAATTTTGGAGTTAGAAGGTTCGTACATTTTAGACATATATTTAAATCATCATTCCTTATCGAACCCTCATACATCGTTTCCCGATTAGATGATCGATAGTAGAGTAAACACCTCCGCTATTTGAAAAAAAAAACTCCTATTTTTCACAATTTCGGAGAAAGATTTTTCGAACCTTCTAGAAATATATTTATTTCATCATTACTTATCGATCCACCATACATCGTTTTGCGATCAGATGAACGATAGTAGAGTTGCCACCCCGCTATTTAAAAAAACCGCATATCTTACACAATTTTGGAGTTAGAAGGTTCGTACCTTTAAGACATATATTTAAATCATCATTATTAATCGATTCATAATACATCGTTTTCCGCTCAGTTCAACGATAGTTGAGTTATAAGCAAATCAAATATTTACGCTGGGCAGCTCTGCTCGCAATCTTGATGGGCAGCACTTACACAGTTTATGTAAGTAAATTACAGTCGGGCTCGTTTCAATAATAAAATGTACAATTCTAAATTTATGTCCGCTTGAGTATCTTTCTTGAAACCGCATTTCTCTTCCCTCTATCTAGCTTCGCTTCCTGCTGACCTTTTGTAACGTTTTTAGAGCCTCAACTAAAATTCCATAATTTTACAGTCTGAATATCGCTTAACCTCTTTGAGTAGTTAAAGTGCCTAATATGCTTGGCTTACCCACTTACTATTCCCGCTGCAACCGTTTCCCATAAACGGGGCGTCACTAAAGCGATTTGCACGCTGATGGATGTCACAGACTTGCCGACCGTTTCTGTTGCAAGTCAAGCGAAGCGTATGCAAACTTGCACCTCAACCGATGACTGTTGATATTGTGGCTGGCAAGCAAGGCAGGTGAAGGCAGGGGGGGGGGATGTGATAAGCACAAATTAGTGGCAAATTAAGCCATCAGCAGTGGAGAATTGCTGCTGCAGCTGCTCATATTTTGGGGTACAGTCAGCAATCTGCCCTTTGGGTCAACCTCAACCCAAATTGATGGACGTGCACTCAACACTTTCACCAGCTGACAGTTACACTAATAACCTCCCCACCCTTTAGCACAGCCCAGGACTAAACAAACTGGGGGGGGGGGGGGGTTCAGCTTGCTTATCAGTTTTCAATCACATTTGAAACACATTGGTATTTCACAGTGCATATGTATGTATGTTTGTATGCATGTGTGTGCCCATAAATCAACAACAAGCCTGGGTAATCCTCCATGTTCCGAACGATTCACGGCTGCTTCGTCAAGGACATAGGCAAAAAAAAAAAAGGCAAAAAGGCACCTTTCGAAAATAGATAAACATTGACAGCTTGACATATGTACAAAACATTTCTTGAGGGGGGGAGCTGGAAAAAAAGGGGCATGTGGAGATGCTGACGTATCTAAAATTTTATTGTTAAGGTTACCACTTTGAGTGATAAAACAAAAATAAAGTGGGCAATGCTACATATCCGAAAAATTTGGATTAACACAACCTCAAGCAAGTAAATAAATAAAGCTTTAAAACCATATTTCTGGTTATTATTTGGTGCATTTGGAGATGCAATAGAGAGAAAGAGATGTGTATTTTTATAATTGTTTAAAAAATTCCCTCTCACAATATGCCAGTCGAAACCGTGCCGTGGCGGTTTTATTCTTAGAACAACGAATTCTGTCCCGTAATGATCTGAAATTTTACAGCGTGGCTCCTAACAACTGTCGCAACTATTTGCATAAAGTACAGACATACAACAACAAAGATTCATCTAAAATCTTATTATTTCATTACACAGGGCAACAATATAACCACTTTTGTGAGCTCGGGCCTTCTCGATGCAAAATTCTGTTCCTGTTCTGTGCCCTGATTCCATCAGCTCTTGTTTTCAAGAAATCGCGAAAAACCATTTTGCTGTTTTTTTAGCTTATGGAAAATTATAGCTCTTACATTAATAGTCAAACAAATTTACAATAACATTCCGGCAGTACTAGATTAAAAAAATTTTCCTCAAAATTCAAATTTTTTAGATACAAAAAATAGAAGGTAGCGCAATGCTTGTAAAAAAAATTCCTTTGTATCGTCACAGACTCACGATTTTTGTATTTGTTGACAATTTTAAAATGTGTGCTGCTGTTATGGAAAAAATAGTAGTCTGGTAGTTTGGTTCAAAAAATCTAAAATTTTTTTTTTCCTTATTTCGAAAGTACAATGTCTTGAGAATATACTGTGAAAATTTCAGACAGAAATTCAGTTATAACGAGTTTCCGAGGGGCGCGGAGACCAACCTTTAAGGTTATTTTTTAAACGCGTTTTTCTCAAAACATTGTTTTTATGGTCGGCCCGGGTCCTAACTTTTTTCTACTGAACCGATTGATTTCAAATTTTAACAGGCTGTTCTACACACTTATAGTTCTCGTCGGAAAACTCTAAAAAATTTATTTACACCTAACTTTTAATTTAAAAAAGCATCACTCAAAATAAAAGGACTTTTTTCAAAGTCCGCCATTTGTTATTTACCCTTGAAATTTAACTTCAGTAGTTCCGACCAGAATGACATGTCTATAGATTAAGAATAATCAAGAATATTTGATTTCAGATAACATCAAGAGCCAAAATCACCCGGCCCACCCAAGTGAATTTTTTTTGAGGTTGCAACTTCGAGTGACAATAATAATAGTAATAAACTATTAAATTTGTTGAAATAAATTTTTTTTTTATATTTTCAATATGTAAATAAAAACCTCTAAATATTCAAGATAATTCATTTTTATTTTCCTATAAAAAACCACCCTCCAAAGAAGTCATGAAAATAGGCATAAGTTACCAGAATACTACCTTAAAGTAAGGCGTTATATTCAGTTCATTAAAAAAGCAATATATCAATCAATTTATCTAATTACTCTCCACAGAATTTCAAGTTGATCTGGCAATTTTTTTATTAACAATTTAAGCCAACATTTTTGGTAAAAAAATATTTTTTAGCTTTTATAATTTTAATTTTTTACGTATAAGTAATGTTTGTTAAAATACAGTTTAAAGTAACTTTAATTTGTGAACTAATTTTAAAATAATTCGATTGAAAGGTCTTCTCAGAAAAATTCTCAATAATCCTTTTTTTTTTCAGGTCCACTAACAGTATGTCTCCACTTAACTCAAATTAAAAACTAAAAAATTTAAATTTTGGTGAAATTTTTTTTAATCTAGTACTGCCGGAATGTTTTTGTACATTTGTTTTGACTATTAAAATAAGAGCTATGTAAAATCGAGTAGCCTTTTTTTATGTCTATACATGACCCCCATAATTTCCATAAGCTAAAAAACAGCAAAATGGGTTTCCTGCGATTTTTTGAAAACAAGAGCTTATGGAGAACAACTTTTGGAATCAGGGCAACAAAACAGGAACAGAATTTTGCATCGGAGAAGGCCAGAGCAAAATGGCTGTTGCCCTGTGTTTGTTGTTTACATTCTGACATAGATTAACTAGTTGACGAAATATAAAAAAATAAACACATGGAATTAATTTCGGGCTGTTATTTTTTCTGATGTACTTTGGAATGCCTGAAGCTCAAAAAATGATATTCAAAAAATATTTTTTAATGAACACGTAAAATAGTCAAATTTGACCCTAGTTTTTTCACACAATTGCTTACAACTTCGCTATTTATCCACAGATTTTCGTCATCAACGCCTTACTTTCTTCGTTATAGGGCAATTTGTAAGAATAAAAGAAAAAAACAATTTTTTGATTTTTATTTTCAACCATTTACAGATTTTAGAAAATCAAATTTTTTCACGTTTTTGAGAAAAAAATCATTTTTTTTTTAAATATTATTGCTTCTTACTTTTAAACTACTAAACCGATTGGAAAAATGTTCTTTGACTAGATTATTGGGAATTGCATAACCTTTGATTAATCCCTTGCTTGACTTTATCTAAAGTTTGTATCTCGAGATATGGCTTAAGAGGTATGGGTACCTACCGAAAAACTAAAAAAAAATCAACTCAAAAACGTATCCATACTAAATTTTTTGAAATTCATTTTTGAGTTCAGCATTCCAAAATACATCATTAAAAATAATGGTTTCAATGGGTCTTTTCGCTGTAAACTAGTGTTATTGATCCCTTATAAATCATTTTCCGATGATGAAGATGAAGTATATAAGTTGTCGTTAATTATCGATCCCTAATACATAAAATTTAAAGAAACTCATATTTTGCAACAAATTTTTAGATTAAACCTTCTAAACATATATTTTAATCATCATCACTTATCACTTCATTAAAACATCGTTTCCAGATCAGAAGACCGATATTCGAGTTCTAAGCAAAACAAATAATTATGCTGAGCCCATTATTACCGCAATCGTGTTGCGCAGACTTTTGTTTATAATTTGGCATATTTTTATACACTTGAAAAGTGTATATTAATTTGCCCAGAAGTTTGTAACGCATAGAAATATTCATTTCCGACCCCATAAACTATATATATTCTTGATCAGGACAAGCTGAGTTCATTTCCGCTTGTCCGTCCGTCCCGTCTGTCTGTTTCTACGCGAACTAGTCTCTCAGTTTTAAAGCTATCGAGCTGAAATTTGCACAGAGTCTTCTTTTACTGCACGCAACTAATATGTCGGAACCGGCCGGATCGATGACTATATCATATAGCTGCCATAGGAACGATCGGTCTAAGAACAAGTTCTAGTTAGAAAAACTTTTTTTTAAATCGTAGCGTCCCCAATCTTGGTATATGTTAGTTTTATATGCTTCCACATAATTCTGGAAAAATGTATAAAAATCGGATCACTATAGAATATAGCTGCCATAGGAACGATCGGTCGAAAAATAAGTCGTTGAGAGAAAAACTTTTTGAATTTTCATCGTTGCGTCTCCAATCATAGTATATATTTGTTTTATATGTTTCCACAATTCTGAAAAAATTTATCAAAATCGGATGACTATAGCATATAGCTGTCATATAAACGGTCGGTCGAAAAACCACTTTTAGTGAGAAAACATTTTTGTTTTTTATCGTAGCGTCCCCAATCTTGGTATATATTAGTTTTATATGCTTTCACATAATTTTTGAAAAAAAATATCAAAATCGGATGACTATAGCATATAGCTGCCACAGGACCGATCGGTCGGAAAATGTGTTTTACTATGAAAAGTTTTTTTTTTATGGTATCAAATTTTTATTATCAATGATTTCCTAATTTTAAATATCTGATATCTATATCCTCATATATATTTTACCGGTTAAATCAGTTGAAGTAAAGTTTTTCAAGTGTATTAAAACTTCGGCACAGTCGAAGTTAGCTTTGCCTTCTCGTTTTTTCTGATGGTTACATATATATTTTTTTAGTGAACGACCACTCAAGAGAGAGAGCTACAATTAGTGAATGCAGATAAAAAGAGAATCAAAAATAAGTTAAGCCAAAAAAGAAAACAACAACACAAGCACTGCAAAATGTACCATTAAGATTTAATTTTCGTCATATTCTATGGCCTCACAATTTGTGTTTGGTTAGCGATGCTTTGGGTTGTGCCAATATTTTTGAAAATTAAAATTGGCATTTTTTTTGGAATTAAATAATATGCCAAGTGGAACTAGGCTTATCGTCGTCGAAAAAGGTTAAATTATTGTCCTAAGACATGAAAATTGCTCAGTTCGCCAAATTGGTAAATAATAAGTGAGCTCAGCAAGCAATTCGTTGCAGAGCGCTAACCAGTTCGCAGCTCAATGCAAGGACGGTATTTTAAAGAACTCAAGATAGATTGTTTTTCAAAAATTAAAGGTGGTTGCAAATCTGCTGAGCCGGGTGGAGTTTGCCCGGAAAAACAGATCAGCTAATTGGACTAAGAAATATTTAATTTAAAAGCAATAAAAATATTCATTAAGATTTTGTATGACTTTTTAGAAAAATTAATTTGGACGTTCCTGACTGGTTTTCCACTATTGGAGGGATTTTGGAAAAGATTTCCAAGAGATCACAAAGAAAATTAATATCGGAGGTAGTTCTTTGGTGGTTTGCGGTGCTCACAGCATGTGTGGACCCTTGGAGCTGACATTTCCAAGCACTCACATGAAGTCTACTGGGTACACAGAGATCCTAAAAAAGACTTATTTTTCAGCAAGAAAACGCTTCAATGCACGTCAGTTGCAAAAGATGCGCATGGGTTCAAGCCAACAATGTGAATGTTTTAGAGTGGCCGGCATGTTCTTATGACATAAATCTGATGGAGAACTTATGGGCATTATTAGTTGGAAATATATGCCAAAAGCATAATAAATAAATCAAGATGTTCGAAGAAAACTAAAAAAGTGCTACAATTGAGGCATGGGAAGAAATTTCCCCAAATTTGCTAAAAAAACTCTGGTGGACAATATGCCAAACCGAATTTTAGAGCTAATTAAAGTTTATGAAGGTCATACTTATTACTAAAATAAATTTAAAAAAATTGTTTCCTAATCATTTGTCTACTGTTTGTTTGTTGCACTAGTGCGGCTATAGTTGTGCACCAAGCATAAAACGAAAATTAAATCTTAACGGTAAATTTTGAGTTGCTAGTGTTGTAGTTTTTGTTTTCTTGCATTTCCTTATTTTTGATTCTCTTTTATCTTCTTTACCAATTGTGGCTCTGTCTTCTCTAAGTACTCGTACACTGAAAAAATTGAGTGCGGCCATATTTATGCACCTGAAAGTTTATTTCCATAGATTTCTACGTTGATTCCTGGTTTGCTTTTTTTGTGTATTTATGATTGGGAAAAACTTTTCTAAGTTTTTAACAAAATTGGGGACAAAGTATTAAAAATATATTCGATCTTCGAAGCTAAATAACTAAAAACGATATACTTGAAATTTAAAGTGTTTCTGGGCTATTTATATACCTTTTAGACATCGGTTGAGCTGCAAATGATTTAATTTTTTCTTTGCCATAATTTAATCGATATAAAAATCGTCCAAAATTGCATCATATATGAGAAGCCGGGTCCGCTAGTTATGCTATAAAATTTAACTTAGACTGGGCGTTTCGCATCGAAGTATCATTCAAGTATCATAATTCCAGGTATTCTGCAAATTATTGTGACTTAAAAACGACGCGAGAATATTTCGATTCATGGATCACTAAATACAGATGTTATAAAGGAATTGCATTTTTGCAAAGTACCGAACCGGTTCATAACCCTGTTAAAATAGTAAAATTTAAGGGTTGCGGGACGCTTGAGAGAAGCCTTTCTTGGCTTCGGGTCTATATGAGGAACAATTTAAGAACAATAATTTTTCATAAATTTTCGGCATATTTATTGGACAAGAAAGGATTTCACATTGATTTACAATCTACCAGGGATCGTAAATAATGATTATTTTTTATTTTAAAATCAAAAAATCATCCACTTAGAATCGTCGTAGAAGAATTCTAATTATACCAAAATGATTCTTTTCGATTATCTATGCAAATCCGCCATGATTTTTATTTTAACTATATTCCTTAATTCTAATGATTATTTTTAAGTAATATTATAAACTTAGGCGATAATCATTTATTTTTGAGCTGAAAAAATACAACTCAAAAATAATGATTATTTCGTGAGTTTTATTTTTCGCTCAAAAAAAAAAAAATCCAACAGTGAATTGTGACCTTATCATAAGAAACTTTGGTAAGTTAAATGTATCCTTAATAAGTGAAGCAAGACGAATCTGTTAAATCCAAATTAGGGATAAAAAATTTTTTGAAAAAAGTTCCTTTTGGTAAGGTCACAATTCCTGTTGAGTTTTATTTCTGAGCGAAAAAAATAAAACTCATGGAATAATCATTATTTTTAAGTTTTATTTTTTCGCTCAAAACGATATCGCCTAAGTTTTAAAATATTACATATTGTGTGTGAGCAAATTAAAAAATTAAAAAAATAATCATTAAGTATTAAGCAATATTTTATAACTTATAATGATTACGTTCCGCAATCTTACAAAATTATAATATCAATATCAAAATATGTAGACACCAGGTAACTCCTAGTGTAATCACTAGAGCGGTTAAAAAATCAT
>JAEIFT010000676.1:0-118195 GCA_018904225.1 Lordiphosa mommai | reverse complement strand
GTCCGTTGTCTGGCCTGGGCTGGGGATGCATTGGGCATGAAATATTTTTAACGCTTCAATGGCAGCCTCTCCACTGCTTGTACACCACAGACACATACATACATATATATATATTTATTGCATTTTAATGTGCCACTGAAATGAGATTTAATTGGCATTGTTGAGAAGGCTCTGCACACTGTTCTCAATATTGTTATAAAGCTGCCTAGGAGGACGCGCTGCCTATATATTCTTGATCAGCATCCAGCCTCCTTTCAGCACCGCAATATCTTCCACAATTTTAGAGTAAGATTGTTTGTACCTTCTAGAGATTTGCGCTACTCATCATTATTTATCGATCCTCCATACATGGTTTTTCGATCAGATGACCGATAGTCAAGTTATAAGCTTAATATTGATTTGTTATATACAAACATGGGTCGATTCAGAGTATTTTACAGTCAGGCTTGACGGACTTTTTTTACTTTTTTAGTGTGACCAGTTGCGATTTAAATTAAATTTTGGGATCGAAATCGGGACGGATTGGTATATACATGGATTTTTAGACGGAAATTACTTATATCTCAAAATTTGCAAATCTTCCCTATATATTCTTGATCAGCATCCAGCCTCCTTTCAGCACCGCAATATCTTCCACAATTTTAGAGTAAGATTGTTCGTACCTTCTAGAGATTTGCGCTACTCATCATTATTTATCGATCCTCCATGCATGGTTTTTCGATCAGATGACCGATAGTCGAGTTATAAGCTTAATATTGATTTGTTATATACAAACATGGGGTCGATTCAGAGTATTTTTACAGTCAGGCTTGACGGACTTTTTTACTTTTTTAGTGTGACCAGTTGCGATTTAAATTAAATTTTGGGATCGAAATCGGGACGGATTGGTATATACATGGATTTTTAGACGGAAATTACTTATATCTCAAAATTTGCAAATCTTCCCTATATATTCTTGATCAGCATCCAGCCTTCTTTCAGCACCGCAATATCTTTCACAATTTTAGAGTAAGATTGTTCGTACCTTCTAGAGATTTGCGCTACTCATCATTATTAATCGATCCTCCATACATGGTTTTTCGATCAGATGACCGATAGTCGAGTTATAAGCTGCCCGTGATGGGCAGCACTTTTATAGCACGCTTAATATTGATAAATATTGAGTATTTAAAGTCAGGCTTGACGGACTTTTTTTAGTGTGACCAGTTGCGATTGTGTTGTGTTTTGTAAATTCAATTTTGGGATCGAAATCGGAACGGATTGGTATATACATGGATTTGGGACGGAAATTACTTATATCTCAAAATTTGCAAATCTTCCCAAATAACTAAAATTAACATAACATTTTAACGCAACTGGTCACACTCAAATGTTCTCAAGTCAAGAAATTAGTAAGGTATTTGATTTTGACTCAAAAAACTCTCTCACCCAAACCACTGTGCTGGTGGGCCCTTTGACTCTCTGACTAGACTTTGCACTATACTGGCTAGCTGGCTGCTTCTTCTTTTGGCGCTGCATTGGTCTCCTTTTTACTTTGGGATTTGCAAAACAGGCAGAGAATTTTCTTTAATTAAATTCATTCTCACAGTGTGTGCAACATGTGGCAGTCGTCAGAGTCGTCGAATGCTGGAATGCTTGGATACCAAGCTCAAGTTCGACTCCGTCGTCGTTTCCTTCCTTCTATTGCACTTTGGCCAGGAGGAGGAATTTTTGGCAAAAAAGTCTGTGACTTCACACAGCCTCGTTTCTACCTACGCGAAAGCCCTTTAAACTCTTGCGCCGTCATCAAATCAGGTTTGGGCCTGCTCTGCTCGGCACTGACAGACGCATAAATCGCTGGCGTTTTTAAAATACCCAACCAAGTCCAAGTCTGGTCAGGCCGCGGGCCCAAACCAAACCATTGGAGCAAAAAGTTATAAATGCCTCTCATATTTTTAACACCAAACATTGTTGGTGGTTACCCCCCCGAATCCACTTCATGGCATTAGTAGTTGGTCCTCCTCATTTGCCTCAAGTTTCTGTGTTTGATTTGACAACTTTGTTGAAGTTTGCCTGCAATGATGTTGTGAATGATGATGGGGAGTTTTCTTGCTCTATATCTTTCAATGGGAATTGTTGATTTAGGTTTCTCTCTCTGTCTCTCCTGTCGACCCCCGAGGGTAAACTTGTGCAAGTAAACATTAGAGGAAGATGTGAGAACATTTTTTAAACAATCACTTGTGAATTAGTGCGAAAAATTTATGCAAGAACTGTACCTAGAAGAAGCAACTAGGATGAAGTATTAAAAATCAGGCATAAAAATAGAGTTGTAAATACAATCAATCACTCTTCACATTGACAATCTAGTAGGCCCTTATTTTGTCTTGTTTTCATTGTAAATAGCTTGTCATTTGACATTCAAAACTATACAACATGAAGGCTAACTAGATTATCATGTCTCATGCGTCGAACAATGTGAATCCAGCCTTATGTTCTATATATACAATCTTCCTATTTTTATAATCACTTGAAAAGTGTATATTAATTTTGCCCAGAAGTTTGTAACGCATAGAAATATTCATTTCCGACCACATAAACTATATATTCTTGATCAGGACTACGAGCCGAGTTCATTTCCGTCTGTTCCGTCCGTCCGTCTGTCTGTCTGTTTCTACGCGAACTAGTCTCTCAGTTTTAAAAGCTATCGAGCTGAAATTTTTGCACAGAGTCTTCTTTTTACTGCACGCAACTAATATGTCGGAACCGACCGGATCGGATGACTATATCATATAGCTGCCATAGGAACGATCGGTCTAAGAACTAGTTCTAGTAAGAAAAACTTTTTTGTTTTTCATCGTAGCGTCACAAATCTTGGTATATGTTAGTTTTATATGCTTCCACATAATTCTGGAAAAATATATCAAAATCGGATCACTATAGCATATAGCTGCCATAGGAACGATCGGTCGAAAAATAAGTCTTTGTGAGAAAAACTTTTTTGATTTCCATCGTAGCGTCTCCAATCGTAGTATATATTTGTTTTATGTGTTTCCACACAATTCTGAAAAAATTTATCAAAATCGGATGACTATAGCATATAGCTGCCATATAAACGGTCGGTCAAAAAACAACTTCTAGTGAGAAAAACTTTTTTGTTTTTTATCGTAGCGTCCCCAATCTTGGTATATATTAGTTTTATATGCTTTCACATAATTTTGAAAAAAATTATCAAAATCGGATGGCTATAGCATATAGCTGCCATAGGACCGATCGGTCGGAAAATGTGTTTTACTAAGAAAAGTTTTTTTTTTATGGTATCAAATTTTTATTATCAATGATTTAAAAATTTTAAATATCTGATATCTATATTCTATATATATTTATACACGAAAAGGTATATTAATTTTGCCCAGAAGTTTGTAACGCATAGAATATTCATTTCCGACCACATAACTATATATATTCGATCAGGACTGAGCCGAGTTCAATTCGTCTGTCCGTCCGTCCGTCTGTCTGTCCGTTGTCTGTTTCTACGAACTAGTCTCTCAGTTTTAAAGCTATCGGCTGAAATTTTGCACAGAGTCTTCTTTTACCGCACGCAACAATATGTCGGAACCGGCCGGATCGGATGACTATATCATATAGCTGCCAGAAAATAAGGTTCTAAAAACTAGTGTCTAGTTAGAAAAACTTTTTTGTTTTCCATCGTAGCGTCACTAATCTTGGTATATGTTAGTTTTATATGCTTCCACATAATTCTTGAAAAATTTATCAAAATCGGATGACTATAGCATATAGCTGCCATAGATTAACGATCGGTCGAAAAATAAGTCGTTGTGAGAAAAATTTTTTGATTTCCATCGTAGCGTCTCCAATCGTAGTAAAATTTGTTTTATTGTTTAACAATTCTGGAAAATTTATCAAAATCGGATGACTATAGCATATAGCTGCCATATAAACGGTCGGACAAAACTACTTCTAGTGAGAAAATTTTTTGTTTTTTAGTCCCACTTGGTATTTAGTTTTATTGCTTTACATAATTTTGAAAAAATTATCAAAATCAGACATAGCATATAGCTGCCATAGGACCGATATGTGTCTTTTCTATTATCAAATTTTTATTATCAATGATTTAAAAATTTTAAATATCTGATATCTATATCCAATATATTTTACCGGTTAAATTAGTTGGAGTAAAGTTTTCAAGTGTAGTAAAAACTTTGGCTTCCGTTTCAGTGTGAAGATTGTACAGCTTAAAGGTCCATTCTGTCGAGAATCTTGGAATAGTCTATTCATATAGCAGTAGGTTTCTAGTTCATGGGTTCTTTGAACCGCTTTGAAAACGATTAGAAACCTAAACAGCAAATTTTCGATTTCGATTTGGAACTAAATTTGAACTGGGAAAATAACTGACTACATATAACTAACCCAACTAATTTCTCAGATATAGCTCTGAACAACCTTTAAATCATTTATTTATACTGGTTCGGGTACCGATCCTGAACCACGCACACCGAACTGGTTCAATCAAGTTTGGAACCTGTCATGAATCGGAAAAATGTCTCACTCCATTTTATTAACTCCAAATTTTAAGAACACTTCAATAATATCTGAGAAAGGTTAAAGAAAGGAATAAAAAGCAAATTAAAAGTCAATTAGAAATCTGATAATTTCAGACATTTCCGGAATATTTAATGAACTCGCATCTCTTTTTATTTCACTTACAGATTGCTGCTTTTACTCATCAAATTGTGGGTAAGTCTTGTCCTTAAATAAACAAAATTTCTTGATTTCTCTCTAGATCAATGTTAAACGATAACAAAAATGTTGAATTTGGAACAAATCCCTTAAGCTTACAAATTATTTGAAAACTGTGTCTTTTACGCTGATCTCTAGCTGTTCATTCACCCCTTGTTCATCGCCTTGACCTGACAACAGCAACAGCTAAACAAACAATATCAGGGCAGCTTAACCCCTTGACAAATGGTCGGCGCGGTCCTACATGAAAGAGGCCAGTTCGTCCGAAGGAATAGGAAGGAATTGCAAATGTCGCCTGGGTTTGGGCAAAAACTGGTTTACAAATCAATTTCTGTAAATGTTTTCACAATTTGTTTGACATTCACTTGACATGGTTCCATCCATCCATGCATAAATTAAATGTCCTGAACAAGCCCTTGCTCACATTTTTTTTTTTTTGTCCTAAACCAAATGCTAATTAATCCCACGAGCGACAGCCCCGGGAAAAGGCGGGATTTGGCATGCCTGACTGATTTTCACACACACGAGGCTTACCTGAGCTGGGGAGGAGAGTCTGCTCCGATTTTAATCTCAGGCATGTAATTGCATATTGCAGCAGCTTTAGAGGTCCCTTTCCCTGCGACTAAATCTGTATTGATTTCGCAGTTTTTCTTCAACCTAAATCCATTGGGTAAATGTTATTGCAAGGGAAATGAACGACATTTCTTGACACGCGCGATCCTAACCCTAAAAAAAAGGACGCCAGCTGTTCGACGATGCACATTCCTCTACTGATTAGTTGTAACAGCCAACCCTCACCATACTCCCTCCTCACTGAATGTGCTCTAATTCTCTCTTTGTTTGTTTCACCCTATTTCGCGTACGTCTAGGGTTGGTTGTTGCTTTACGTTAATTATTAGCTCAGTACCAGGCAATGGCCAGTGCTACGGATCACCCTTTCCAGAGGGGCCATCGACATCGTCATTTGGCACATGTCAATGGCTGCATGGAACTCCATGGGTTCTGCCCCACGAGCTTAACCAGCAAGTAACTGCAGTGCACTGTGGTTTGAGATGCGCTTAAAAAGCTTTCTAAGCTTGCTGCAAAAGGTTCGGTAGGGTCGGTGGAATTTTACATAAAAGAAATGTATGAAATATCAGCAAATGGGCTAAAATTCGATTATCAATAAGTTTTCATACTTTGGCTAACAATAATGTCTGTCCTCTTAATTTACGAAAATTATATATATACTTGATTAGGACCATGGGCTGAGTTTGCACAAAAGTGTGTAAATTAATGAATAATTAACACTTCTTGCCCCAACTTGCCCCGTTTTGAAAAAACCACGATCAAATTGATTAAAAATAGTGTTAGGCGGCCGGTTATATGGCAGCTACATGTAAAATTTTTTTAAACCAAACCAGTTTTTGTAAGTCGTCTTAGGAGCTAAAAATATGAGCACAAACCGAATTTCAGTTCAATAGCTTAACAAATAGCAAGTCGGTCTGATCCTTTATAGGGCAGCTATATAAAACAATGGTCTAAAATGGTTACCAAACCTGTTTCCCAACACTACTTTCAATATTTTTTCAACCCTACTTCCGTTACTTAAATCCCTTAAAGGGCAGCTATATAAAATAATGTTCAAAAATGGTATTTTCAATGCTATTTACCAAGCCTGTTTCCCAACACTGTTTCCACATTTTTTTGGGAACGCTGCTTTTAACACTATTTTCCAAAACTGTTTACAACATTGTTTTCCACCACTATTTCTCAAAACTGTTTTCAAAATCGATTTCCAACACTGTTTTCCAGCACTGCTTTTTAACATTGTTTTCTAACACATTTTTTAAAACCATGTTTTCAAAGGAATCTCACGGTATATAAACTCTTTTCAATCTGTTTCCAACACTGGTTTAAGCTTTGTTTTCCAACAGTGTTCCCCAATACTGTTTCCCAACATAGTTCTCAAACAAATTTTCAACACTCTTTTCTAACACTGTTTTAAACATTGTTTTCCTACACTATTTCTCAAAACTGTTTTCAAAATCGTTTTCCAATACTGTTTTCTAACACTGCTGTTCAAGATTATTATCCAACACTACTTTTCACACTGTTTTCTAAGGAATCTAACGGTATATAAACTCTTTTCAATCTGTTTCCAACACTGGCTTAAGCTTTGTTTTCCAACAGTGTTCCCCAATACTGTTTCCCAACATAGTTCTCAAACAAATTTTCAACACTCTTTTCTAACACTGTTTTAAACATTGTTTTCCTCCACTATTTCTTAAAACTGTTTTCAAAATCGTTTTCCAATACTGTTTTCCACACTAACACTGTTTTTTAACTTGTTTTCAAAAATTTTCAACATTTTTCCAAGAATTCTCACTGGCCACCGTGGCGTTTCTTATTATATAAACTCCAATGTTTCCAACACGTGGTGTTAACGTTTTCCAGCACGCAGTTTTTATACCCTTGCAGAGGGTTATTAAAATTGTCAAAGTTTTAACGATTAAGGAAGCATTTCCAAAAACTTTATATTCTTCGATGACATGTTCCTCCCGTCTTTTGTCCGTCTGTTTCTATTATCTCCCCTAGTTTTAACTATCTACAAACTTAAAAGCTTTCAATACTGACCAACACTACTTTTCACACTGTTTTCTAAGGGAATCTAACGGTCATAAACCCTTTTTAATCTGTTCCCAACACTGGCTTAAGCTTTGTTTTCCAACACTGTTCCCCAATACTGTTTTCTAACATAGTTCTCAAACAAATTTTCAACACTCTTTATATACTGATACGTTCTTCCAACACTAGTTCTAATAAAAACTTTGTTTTCCAAATCGTTTCATCACTGTTTTTAACAGTTTTAAGATTATTTTCTGAAAACATTTTTCAAAACTGACTATATATAGCTGCTAAGGAAACTCGGCCAACTGTTCGAAGTTTTTTTATACACTTGCAAAGTGTATATTAATTTTGCCCCGAAGTTTGTAACGCATAGAAATATTCATTTCCGACCCCATAAACTATATATATTCTTGATCAGCACGACGAGCTGAGTTCATTTCCGCTTGTCCGTCCGTCCGTCTGTCCGTCTGTCTGTCTGTCTGTTTCTACGCGAACTAGTCTCTCAGTTTTAAAGCTATCGAGCTGAAATTTTGCACAGAGTCTTCTTTTTACTGCACGCAACTAATATGTCGGAACCGGCCGGATCGGATGACTATATCATATAGCTGCCATAGGAACGATCGGTCTAAGAACTAGTTCTAGTGAGAAAAAACTTTTTTGTTTTCCATCGTAGCGTCACCAATCTTGGTATATGTTAGTTTTATATGCTTCCACACAATTCTGGAAAAATTTATCAAAATCGGATCACTATAGCATATAGCTGCCATAGGAACGATCGGTCCAAAAAATAAGTCTTTGTGGGAAAAACTTTTTTTTTTCCATCGTAGCGTCACCAATCGTGGTATATATTTAGTTTTATATGTTTCCACACAATTCTGAAAAAATTTATCAAAATCGGATGACTATAGCATATAGCTGCCATATAAACGGTCGGTCAAAAAACTAGTTCTAGTGAGAAAAACTTTTTTGTTTTTTATCGTAGCGTCCCCAATCTTGGTATATATTAGTTTTATATGCTTTCACATAATTTCGAAAAAAATTATCAAAATCGGATGACTATAGCATATAGCTGCCATAGGAACGATCGGTCGGAAAATGTGTTTTACTAAGAAAAGTTTTTTTTATGGTATCAAATTTTTATTATCAATGATTTAAAAATTTTAAATATCTGATATCTATATCCTATATATATTTTTCCAGTTAAATCAGTTGGAGTAAAGTTTTTCAAGTGTATTAAAACTTCGGCACAGTCGAAGTTAGCTTTGCCTTCTCGTTTTTTCATCATACCCTTTACCACTGTGCCGCCGCTCTGTACTGATCTCCCCACGCTCGTTTTTTGGTGTAATCATTACAATTTTTCTGCAGCAGCAACAACCACTTTCCGCTTCCTGTTGGAATAGCGAGCGACCAATTCTAACACGCTAGGAGAGACCGTGTTGCTGCTGCTTGCACCCTTAGCCTGCTGTTGCATTTCGAGCAACAATTTACAATATCTCTTTAGGGGTAATACCTCAACATGCAAAAAAAAAAAAAAAACAAGAAAAAAATTACCTTACACAGGACCTCAAAAGCCAGGCGACATTTGTGGATTTCCCCCCTAAGTCGTTCGTTCGTTCCACTTTCCTACTTTTTCGACGACTGTCTGAAGTGTTGTGTTGTGCTGAAGGAGGGTGCGCTGCTGCCTGCTACTTTTTGGTTTTCCTTTTTAAGGGTGCTTCTGCTTCTCATTTGCGCAAAAGACGACAATGTCCAGGTGTGTTGTTTCCACAATTTCCACATTTGGGACATCTGTTTTTAGACTTTAGTTTAATTGTGAATTTGATTTCCTTCTTTGGCGGAAGCTCCCACGCTCTTAGAAAAAGCTCTTCGGCTAATTGCACTTTTGAGCAAACGCGAATGTCCTTTCTTTTGATTTCTGCTTTTTGAGTCTTCATAGGAAACGTCAGCAACAACAACAACAACAACAACCAAAAGAGATTTACTGATCTAAAAATTTCCAAGAATTTCGTGAATGGGAAAACAAAAGCGCACACACACACACGACACACACAGGACAGCGTCTTCAGTAGTCTACCTATGGACCTGAACCTAAACCTGAATCTCAACCTGGGACGCTGCTTGTATGTATGTTTGTATGTATGTTATGAATGTACTTCGTACTTGCTGCCACAGCCAGAGTTTAATATTCGAAGGTTCTTCTTGTTTTTGTGCTGCCATTCTCCTCTCTCTCTCTTTCTCGTTATTGTTACTTAAAATAGCTGAAAAAAAAAAATGAAAATAAAATCGTGAGCGCATATCCCAAAAATTTTTGAAACCGGTAAGCCGCCGCCTGACCAGGCCGAAAGGCATTGGCCCAGGTAGTCCACACAGCCTGGAACTTACACACGGTGTACCACGATGCGGTAGTTTTAATGATCAATCAGGCTTAAGCGTGGGGGGCGTTGATAACTATTAAACGGGCAGCCAACCTAGGCTCCTTATCAGGTGGATAATGGATTTTTAGGAACACTAAATTCAATTTGCTTAGATGAAAGTTATTCTAAGCTTTAAAGCTTTTCATTTTCATTTCAGAAGCGAATTATTTTTGTATACCCTTGTAGAGAATATTATAAAATTGACCAGATCTAGAGTGCCCTATGTCAATATGTTCTGGATTGCAGAATGGAAGAGATACCCCATATCTACCCGAATCATTCCTTCTGATTGTCTGCATAAAGTGCTCTTAACATCGGTCGTACCGGTAGATCCTCCACCTCCCAAAAGTTAGTTTGTCTTGTCTTTTAGAGATCTAAAGGTTATTCATTAAGTAAACATTATCCTCCCCTTCTTCTCCATCTATATCACTTCAACGTAAAAATATCTAGCTAGTGAGAAAAACATTGTAAATTAAATTTTGGGAAAAATTTATCAAAAAAAAAAAATAATATTCGCTACCATGGGAAAAAAATTTTACTAAGAAAAGTTTTTTTTAAGGTATCAAATTTTTATTATCAGTGATTTAAAAATGTTAAATATCTGATTTTTATATCCTATATGGGCATTTCCACGCAAAAACTTTCACGCGAGACCGAAAATTTAAAGTTTTTCAAAAACCCTTGCTTTATGATATTTTCATAGGTGAATTAACAGTCAAATTGTAGCTAATATAAAGGCTAATTTTACAATTTATTTATTAACCCGACTTCGAGATATTCAAATTTTCAACCAGTCCGCGCAAGCTCAACTATTCTCAGTATGATATATCCGCCTGCATTTTTGTGTTCCTTGGTAATTGTTCTTCTTCAATCTTTCTTTATATTGACTTTTGCATCCTTAAATCTTCCAAGGCTGATCAATAGAGTCAAATAAAAATATGCAAAAGAGACTATGCGATTGGTAAATAACGTTTAAATTTTTTGATTTGCGTCATCGCATTTTTCGATGTCCCGTGTCGACATTGAAAAACAACATTTTCTTATCTTTGTGCGTCAAAAGTATATACCTGGTTAAGGCTTACCATCTCAATATTGAGTACAAATAGTGATTTTTGATACACCAAATAAAAAGCATCTTGCAGTGTGAAAATTTTCTTGAGTAAACTATTCTTCTGTTTGTAATTACTATTTCATAGTTTGTTAATGGTTTTTTCTTTTTAAAAATCGAAAATGTGAATATTTTTTATTTTGGAAATAAATAAATCAAATTTTTTTATTATGTCTAATATGAGCAAAAACGGCGGCGAAAAAAATTAGAGAGCCTGCAGGCGGTAGAGAAAAAGTTCAATGTACGATCCAATATTTTACAAAAATTTTTCTTTTTCGTTATTATGCGAAAAAAATACATTGTAAAGGTCCCTTTGGGTTGATTTAAAGGCACATTTTAACTCCGCTTATTTATATTATCTAATTTCCTTAAATGAGCTACTGCTAAATAATCATTATTATTATGACGATAGAAAATGGCCCATACGACATGTCCTGTGCGAAAGTGCTTAAAATTGAATTTTTAAGAAAATGTATAAGTTTATTTTGGGTAAAACATCAAAGCCGTTTTTAAGTGTCATCAATATATATATTAAATTTAACAGATTAAAATATGTTGCCTCACGGATTGTTAAAATCGGCTTGTTAATTGGTCGAAAAAACCACTTCGTTTTTTCCCGTGCGAATGCCTTGGTTTTTTGTTTATCTTGAAAAAAAATTAATTGCCCAAAATCATACCTTAGAAATTGTAGTTGGCCAATTAAGTAGAAATAAGTTAAGCCTTTGTCAAATCAAAAAATACGTTTTATTTTTTACTTTTTTGAAAATTGTTTACTTCGAAAAGTTTAATGTCGTATATATTACCGGTTAAATCAGTTGGAGTAAACTTTTTCAAGTGTATTAAAACTTCGCCACAGTCGAAGTTAGCTTTGCCTTTTCGTTTTTTTTAATATTGTGAAAGAAGAACATCAACACAATGTTTAAGGACCCGAGCGGCGCCGTGTATATAGCTAGCACGAATATAACAAGTAAGAAAGTCAGTCAAGTCCGACTACAATATTCTCTTTACCTGTCAAAGTTTGTATATAACCGAAAACTTTTAAGTGTGGGATCACACAAACTGTGTAAGTGCTGCCCATCACGATTACGGGCAGTGCTGCCAAGCGTAATTATTTGTTTTGCCTATAACTCGACTATCGTTTATCTGATCTGGAAACGGTGTATTGGGGATCGATAAGAAATGATAAGTAGAATATATGCCTAGAAGGTTCGATAAATCTATCTCAAAAATTGTGGGAGATTTAAGGGTTTTTACGAATTGTGGTGGTGGCAACTCTATCGGAAACGATGTATTAGGGCTCGTAGGATATATGTTTAGGAGGAGTTTAAACCGGTTTGGTTGGCTTAAAATCAGAAATTGGTACCTAGATCAAGACTATTTGAATATTGATCTTTATCAAAATTTTTGTTGTACCAAAATACTTTATTCCAAGAACTGCATTAAAAAAATACCAAACCTTATCAACAATTGTTGACTGCGTATTTCTTGTGTGTGTGTGTGTGTGTGTGTGTCCTTCTTTATGTTGTTACTCCCCTTTTGGCATGCGCTATCCAGCAAATACTTAACAGACGACAGCTGCAAACTATCCTCGTAAGAAGTGTTCGGTGTGTACTCCCCGTCAAGCAAAGGCAACACAATGAACTCAACTCAAATGCAAGAGGGCAAAGCCACATAGGCTGAGTTATCCTGGGGCAGTTTGTACAGTACCCCAGCCAGGACACTAGGAGTATAGTGGGAGGAGGGTGGTGGGGAGTGGTTAACAGCGACAAGAAGTCATCTCCTGTTTCATATCCGTCAAAGTCTCGCCGGTTTTTGAGGGAGCCCTAAACTGATTAAACTTAAATTGCTGATGGATTTTTTTTTTTCTTTTTGCCGGCGTACTCTATAATTTTGGGTGAGTTGCAATCATTGGAGTTGCCCTCTCTCTCTGTTATTATAAGCGTATGCCGATTGTATTTTGTGTTTTTTTTTTTCTGGTGATTTCCGGTTAAGTTTGTGATTTGCGTAGGACTTTGTTGAAGCCGAGTTCAATGCACCTTCTATAGACCAAGAAGAGAACTAGTTGGCAATTAGCACCTGTCATCCATGAGAAGACCTTTTTTTTGTTTGTGAGAAGAGAGAGCCAAGCAGGTCAGACAACTTTACCTAGTTAAGCGCGACGACTTCTAGTGCTCGCTGGAATCTCAATCAAGGACATGAAACAAAAGAATAATCCAGACGCTATTGTTGACTCCCCTTGGGCCTCACAAAAAGCTTTGAGAGAATCTCTCTCTCTCTCTCTCTCACTCTGTAGAGGGATCGTTTGCTGCATTATCCTCCCTTATGGCTGCTTGCATTCCTTTCCGTTATTTAAAGGCTCTTTCTCTTTCTCTGCAATTGCATTCCTGTTTTGTTTCTCTCCGCTCTGCCTTAGTTTTTTTCGGCTTCTGCCTTGCCTGGGCCAAGAACTACGCAACATTTACAAAACGAACGCAGCAGAAAGTGGAAGTGATCAGAGACGATCGACTCGGTCCCATTTCGGAAGATCCATTATGTTATTATTATAGTCCTAAGTGATGTTGTTGTGTCCAAGAAAAAAAAAAAAAGTTTGATTGATTGTTGAGCGTGTATCTTTAAGATACATTAAAAAAAAGTGTTTTTGTTATAAAAATGAAAATGCAATACAACAAAATTCTACTATTATTTATTTTTTATTACAACAAAAATCTCATTAAGTTTCTAAGTGTTTGTTTTGACTTGTTCTAAATTTTTTTATGATTTTTAAATTCCAAAAATAACAAAACCAAATTTTTATTTAATAATACAACAAATTTTAACTAAATTTATAAATCTGTTAAATTGTGTCGCTGCCAAAATACAAAAAACACACCCAATGGATTATCTTCTTTTAACAAATTTTGTGTAAGTAAAATAAAAAAACATTAATGGGATAATAATAATCCTACAACGAATCGAAATTCCATACCGTTCAACAAGAACTTCAACCTTCACTAGGAGTATCAGGGCTGACAATTTCTTAACACTCGAAAGGGGTTCCGCAAAGCTTGGTTTAGGTTTACGGAATACGTTCGTGGGATAAATCCCGAAATATATTTTGCATCTGGAACGTTTTGAAATAAATGTTTACGGGAATGCTTGTATTTATGTTCTAAATTTATTTCGGGTATGGGTTTCGATAAGGTATTCCGATTTTCATTTCGATATACCGTTATGTAACGCTTCAAATATATTATTTTCAAATTCTAAAATAACACTAGGCAACATGGTGTTTATAGAAGGAGTAATGAAGAGAGCAAGAGCTTTTTCAAAAACATCATGAAGTTGCTTCATCGTGTAAATCCCGTCTTAGTCGGGATTTACACCATGAAGCAAACTTCATGAAGTTTTCTTAGTAGGCGTAGGAAATCTTTCAGACCTTTTTAACGAATAGTAAAGAAATACATACATAAATCTCTATTTGAAAATTTTAAAAAAACAAAAAGAAAAAGGAAGAAAAAAGCATATGAAAACTTAGGACGTAGAAAATATAAATAGTCTTAGACTGTTGAGACGTATCCTTCGTGAAAGGGGTTCGGTCCAAATGGTTCTAACAAAAATTTTTCTTTGCTTTCCAAACGAAAATTACAATCATTAAAATTGAGGGGGAATAATAAAAAACATTTATTTTTTATAAAAAAATATAAACATATCATTTGAAGATCGAAAAAATAAAGAAAGAGCATAGAGAGAAATCTTTCGACTTTTAAACGAATAGAAAAAAATACAGGGTTGCCCATATTCGACGGACCCATGTTTTTTTTTAAAAAATCAAAGAAAAAAATAAAAATTTGGCGGTTGGCAATCTTAATCATTTAATTTGTTCCAAGTAGATTTGTTTACATCAATTTTTGAATATGATATCTCTCAAATGGCCGCCTCTGGCGTTGATGGCGTATTGTGCCCTTTTTTGCAGCATTTTCCATCGTTTTCGCCAACATTTCGGCCGGAATAGCGGCTATTTCTTCACGAATGTTGTCCTTGAGCTCTTCTACGGTCCTTGGCTTGTTAACGTAAACCTTTGACTTCAAATATCCCCACAAGAAGAAGTCAGGCGGCGTCAAATCGGGCGAACGCGGTGGCCAGTCCAAATCACCACTTTTCGACATCAAACGGCCCGGAAACAATTTCTTCAGAAAATCGATTGTTATGCGACTTGTGTGCGGTGGAGCGCCGTCTTGTTGAAACCAGAACTGCCTCATACGCTTTCGACGAATAATTGGCATCACAAAATTGGTCATCATGTCGCGATAACGCTCCTGGTTGATGGTAACAGCATGGCCATTTTCATTTTGGAAGAAAAACGGCCCAATGACCGTTTTCGCACTAACGCCGCACCAAACTGTGACTTTTTCGTCATGAAGAGGCACTTCTTGAATCTCCTGAGGATTTTCAGTGGCGTAAATACGGCAATTTTGCTTATTTACGGTCCCATTCAATGTGAAATGGGCTTCATCGGACATGATAATTTTGTTCCAAAATTGCTCGTCCTCGGCCTTGACGGGCCCATTAATGACGGGCGGGCTGTGAATTGTAAGGCGTGTAAAGTGGACCGGCCCAAGGGGGATTCACACTGGCTCGTAGGCGCGATTGCGCGCTGTCGCTTTTATTGGCTTCGGAAGATGCGAAAATTTTTCGATAAACGCTTAATGGTGTTCTTAGAAGGCGCACTTTTCACATTTTTTAATTTTTAAAAAGCACGTTGAGTTTTCACAATTGACTTGTTCTGTTGAATGTAAATTTCAACTATTTCAGAGCGCTCGCGTGGCGTGTATTGTTCCATGGTAAAAATCTGCTTGGACTGACGCTTCAAACGCGGTATGTCATTAAGCGATCTGACATCTCTGTCAAAAGTTATGGCGTTGCCAGATGGGTCCGTCGAATATGGGCAACCCTGTACATTTAAATCTCTCGCCTACTAAGAAAACTTCATGAAGTTTGCTTCATCATGTAAATCCCGTCTTAGTCTGCATTTACACGATGAAGTTTCCTTCATGGAGATTTTTGTTTTGTAGAGAAGAAGTGAAGAGGCTTACGTACACTATTGAAGTAGGCCTTAGCTCCATTAAAATAACATATTGCGTTAATTGGAATCCCTAAGAAATTGTTTACCGATTTTATCGACATTCAGGCCCGATTTCTTATGTTCTATATAAAGTTATCTGTCTGTTTGTAAGTTTATCTGACACATAGCAGTTAACTGGAAGATGAGAAATCGACTCTAATAAGTGGGTGGAATTCTTAATTTTTGTAAGGACATTTGTTTGGATAATACTGTAATACTATGTGTCCGCATCACTGAGAAAAAGCTTAAGATCAATTTAATAGCTTCGTCTTGGTTAAAATTTGATCTTTTAAAAAGAGAATCAATTTTTCATACTTAATATATATAGTTTCTTAGACGTCTTCCGTCTAAATGTGTTTTAAAGCCTTGGCTGACATGCGTTGAGACAAAGTCGGAAAGGTCATCATAGTTCGATCCCCAGAACTGTTCAAGGGAAAATTTGTTTCGATCGTGGTTATTTCTTTATGTTAGTTTTATATGTTTATAAAAGAAAAAAAGGGGAAAAAGATGGTATTGATATTTTTCGTAGGTCATTATCTTGGTATTAGTTAATCTTTGTCATATTCGGGTAAAATTGTTATGAAAAATGTGGAAATGACTGCCATTTCATATCAATAATTGGTCGGAATGTGCTTTACAAGACAAAGTTTTCTTATGGTTCAAGTTCTATGATAAGGGGTTAAAGGATTTTAAGATCTGATCTCTCCATCCATTTTAAACTATGGTTCATTGTAATTCCTAATTTGATACTTCCTTAATAGTTTCAGTGTCTTTAACACTTTACATTTTTAGTAGTTTTATTTATGCTTCAGATCCTTCAGATACTCTTGCTTAATTTATCTTCCTACTCGTTATCTAGTTGTTTCATTTTTGATGAAATTTTTGTTTGCACTTTTCGAAAAATCAAAAAAATAAACTAAATGAATAATTAAACAATGTTGTTGCTGTTGTTTTTTTTTTTTGGTTGGGCCTTCATTTTATGGCTTAGAGAAGTTCATTGAACGTGAGCTGAAACAAAATTTTTGTTCTTTGCTCTGTTCTGTGTGTTGTCCAGTTAGAAGAGAGCGAGTCACAAAAACCAAGTCAACTCAGTTGTGGTCTAACCATATAGAGAGTCCAGAGTCTCAGAGTCTCATATGTATGTACCATCATAATACATACATGTGATTATTATTGCTGCTGTGTGCGTGTAGTTAGGGCGGACAGGTAGTAGATAGGCAAAGGTATCTCACCTGGTTACGCTTGCGCTGAATCGTGATCTAGCTGGGGTTTCTTTAGATATGTGTGTGTGTGTGTGCGTTTTTTAACCCTATATCATCAAAGCATTTCTGTTAACCTTTTAACTTGCATGGCCCCCCCTCCCAACTAACTTAATTGGTATACGCATATGCATAAACATGTCTAAATCAACTTAATTAAGCTGTGTAAATAGTTACTACAGTGGGGATTGCTTTGAAATATATTTGAGAATAAATATTGGGACGACAAAATGGAAATTAAAGTCATAATCTGACATCATCGACTTCTTTATTTTCGAAAAAATACGGTTCAATGATGCCGCCGGCTCACAAACCGCACCAAACAGTGCATTATTCAGGGTGCATTGGCAGTTCTTAAAACGCCTATGGCTGCTCTTTAGACCAAATACGGTATTTCAGTTTATTGATGTAACCTTTGTGCCAAAAAAGGACCTTCGACGCTGATACGAACTACATTTTTCACATAGCAAAAATTTTGATAATCAAATTTAATGATTTGCAGGCGCTGTTCGTTTGTTATAAAAGTCGTTAATCATCGCACGTTGCGATTTTCTTTATTTTCGAAAAAATACGGTTCAATGATGCCGCCGGCTCACAAACCGCACCAAACAGTGCATTATTCAGGGTGCATTGGCAGTTCTTAAAACGCCTATGGCTGCTCTTTAGACCAAATACGGTATTTCAGTTTATTGATGTAACCTTTGTGCCAAAAAAGGACCTTCGACGCTGATACGAACTACATTTTTCACATAGCAAAAATTTTGATAATCAAATTTAATGATTTGCAGGCGCTGTTCGTTTGTTATAAAAGTCGGTAATCATCGCACGTTGCGATTTTCTTTATATTCGTAAAAATACGGTTCAATGATGCCGCCGCCTCACAAACCGCACCAAACAGTGCATTATTCAGGGTGCATTGGGAGACTTAAAACGCCTATGGCTGCTCTTTAGACCAAATACGCTAGTTCAGTTTATTGATATTTGAAAAAGACCTCGACGCTGACGAATGTCCGAAAAATTTTGTAATAAATTTAAGATTTGCAGGCGCTGTTCGTTTGTAAAGCGGTTCCAGTGATTTTTATATTTGTAAAAATACGGTCAGAGCGCCGGACCTATTCGGGTGCATTGGTAGATCTTAAAATGCCTCTGGCTTAGACCTTAGGTCAAATTCGGCAATTCTGTTTGTTGAAAAGGACCTTCGACGCTGATGCAAACCACAATTTCTCAAATTTAATGATTTGCAAGCGCTATTCGTTTGTTAGTCAATACATGGTGAAATGGCAACCCTTACTCAGCATTTTTGGCGTTGCCACATGTTCCGAAACACGCCTGAAGTGTCAAAAAATGTACACTGAAAACACAAATAGCATAAAAATCAGCCTTTATATACAAAATGTTTTTGGTTTTTTCATTGGGACCATCAAAAAGTGTATTTCTAGTGAAAAATACAACTAAGGAGTTTTTTTCTTGAGAAATGAGTGGAATGTGTTTTTTTTTTCGAAGTACTTTACCCCATCTTTCAGGCATTCGGTTCACGCGTTGAAAAGAACGTTTCTTCTCGATCCAATTTTTGGTTTCTTCGTAAGAGAATAGGTCCATAAGTCTTCATCCGGAACTAGTGGTAGTTGGAAGAAGCAATGTCTGGTATATATAGCAGTTCAGGGTTTTCTAATAGGTTTTTGACAACCTTAGCAACCTTAACCACACCAATTTTGTTCTGTTTATTTCATGAGTCCATTCGAGTAACGTTCAATGCATTTTACTGAGTGTAGAGAGAAATAACGGGCCGGGAGTCGAGGGCTTATTGGCCCACGGGCTTGCCCATTACTGGTTTAGACCAGTGTTCGACACGTCTCTAACAATTGTGTATAGAAAAATGCGCAGCGACAGCGACGTCAGCACGCCGACAGCTTAAGCTCATTGCGCCTGTTGCGCTGCTGTTGCTACAAAGCAAAATAAACCGGGTTTTTGTTTAGTGATTTACTCTAACGAATTACCACTGTATCTGGGTCTATGAGCACCCCACATGGTTTACCATTTTAGAGTGTTTCTAACCTTCTGTCTGTAAAAATAATTAACATTCAAATCAAATTAATTTGCAATTAGTGTTAAAAAAAGTGGGAAAAAGAGGGAAAAGCTACTACGACAACATCAATTTTCCTCGCCTCCGTCAGGGCAAATTCAATAAATGTTGCGTCAAGCCAAGTGAAGCGTTGAGCCTTCGCACACACACAAATGCACTTTAAAAGCTGCGTCATGGGCCCACCCTATCCAACACTGACTGACATTCTGTCAAACGTGCAATGACGTCGTTGTCGTCGTCATCGTAGCCGTCGCTCCTTTTGCCTGCCCAGAACTTTAATGCTTTTTCTTCTTTTTCACTTTTATTTTCAAATTTGAATATCCGTGCTGCCGCCGCCGTCGCTCAGATTCTCAAGTAGTTTTCTTGTTGATTGCATTCCAAGCCGGCGACGCTCTTTCATTTCCCATATGTACAAACATTGCTTTGGGTATGGGGCAAAATACAAAAAAAAAAAAAAAAAAAGTGGAAGGAAAAGAGAGGCTGCTCAACAATTTTTGCACCCCACCACAAAAAGGGGTTGCTGGCTGCACCAAGTTCCCTTTGGCTTTTTTTTTCTTCCTTCTTTTCTGAGACACACTGAAACGTAGACTTTTATGCTGCCGGGCATTACTTGTAGTCTGGTTTTTGGAATTATTTACCTTCTGTGGGATACGCTACCTTCAAAAGGTTCAAGCATATAAGGTGCATCGCTCTGTACGTTTAGAAGGTTCGAAATTAAGAACCCGTCGTACAATCTAGGGTTCAGTATGCGAACTTAAGGTTTTGGTTCACAGGTTCGTAGTTCCTTGAATCACAAAATTAAGAAAGTCGCCTTTATTTTTATTGGAACCGCAGAACCGAACCATTCAAAGCAGTTTGCATTCCTAGCCACTTTCCATTGATCAAAGTTTATTTCCAATGCAATCGTTAATACGAAAATCTCTACATATTTCTAAAACAGATTTTAAACTTTTTAACCGCTTTTAATAATCCAACCTATATGATAATTGTATAATAATTGATCAATTTATTTTACCCAAAGAAAATACAAAGCAAAAAAATAGGTTAGACCTCCTTGAATTCGACACTTTTGGACCATGAATTTTCTTTAAGAATATAGTTTTTTTTTTTTTTTTCACTAATTTTTTTTTTCATTAATTTCACACATAGAGTTTACAAATCGAAGACCAGATAGTCAGGATTTTTCATAAAGCTACACCACTACACACATCTTTCCCACAAAGAAAAGTTGTTTTAATAACTTCATGAAGTTTAATTCTTCGTGTAAATCCCAACTGAGTTGGGATGAAAACATAAACTTCATTCTATCCCTCGCTCTCCTTTTGGATTTGAAAAGCATTGCCAGTTGTTGTGTAAGGATTGTTCCTATCACGGAACATGTTCACTTGTTCCCTTTTTTAAGTGAGTCACCTCACTCCAATCGCTTCGTTGCTCCTGTTCCGCTGTTCCATTGCTCCGGTGCTCTGTTGACCGGACCGATTTGATTTGCCCAACTTTTCCGGCAACGGAAAACGCCGATATCCAGAACCACGGCTTGTTTCCAAAACGTCGTATTGATATGGTTTTCGAGAACGAGTGTGTTCAATACGTGTACCAAAACAATTGCGCGTGCTAGGTACATTTGCACTTTTGTACCTTCGGTGCAGAGTATAAAAAGTATCTTCTCCGTCCTGGATATAAGAAAGCGTTTCTTCCCATTGCAAAAAAAAAAATAGTGGTTAAGGGAAAACGAAAGCGTTTCTTTTTTGGATATACTACAGGGTTGCCCATATTCGACGGACCCATCTGGCAACGCCATAACTTTTGACAGAGATGTCAGATCGCTTAATGACATACCGCGTTTGAAGCGTCAGTCCAAGCAGATTTTTACCATGGAACAATACACGCCACGCGAGTCGCTCTGAAATAGTTGAAATTTACATTCAACAGAACAAGTCAATTCTTTATTTCACATTGAATGGGACCGTAAATAAGCAAAATTGCCGTATTTACGCCACTGAAAATCCTCAGGAGATTCAAGAAGTGCCTCTTCATGACGAAAAAGTCACAGTTTGGTGCGGCGTTAGTGCGAAAACGGTCATTGGGCCGTTTTTCTTCCAAAATGAAAATGGCCATGCTGTTACCATCAACCAGGAGCGTTATCGCGACATGATGACCAATTTTGTGATGCCAATTATTCGTCGAAAGCGTATGAGGCAGTTCTGGTTTCAACAAGACGGCGCTCCACCGCACACAAGTCGCATAACAATCGATTTTCTGAAGAAATTGTTTCCGGGCCGTTTGATGTCGAAAAGTGGTGATTTGGACTGGCCACCGCGTTCGCCCGATTTGACGCCGCCTGACTTCTTCTTGTGGGGATATTTGAAGTCAAAGGTTTACGTTAACAAGCCAAGGACCGTAGAAGAGCTCAAGGACAACATTCGTGAAGAAATAGCCGCTATTCCGGCCGAAATGTTGGCGAAAACGATGGAAAATGCTGCAAAAAGGGCACAATACGCCATCAACGCCAGAGGCGGCCATTTGAGAGATATCATATTCAAAAATTGATGTAAACAAATCTACTTGGAACAAATTAAATGATTAAGATTGCCAACCGCCAAATTTTTATTTTTTCTTTGATTTTTAAAAAAAAAAACATGGGTCCGTCGAATATGGGCAACCCTGTATTAGTTTCATCCAATTTTTCCAAACATAAGTCAATGGAATAAATTTTATCAAAATCGGATGACTATATCTCATAGCTGTCAAATGACCGATCGGACGGAAAATGTGTTTGTACTAGGAAAATTTTTTATGGTATCGTGATCAAATTATTATTCTATTTGATTGAATTTATAAATATCTGTCTATGTCTATATATATAATATAATATATATTCTACAGGTTAAATCAGTTGGAGTAAACTTTTTGCAATGTATGAAAAGACTTCGCACAGTCGAAGTTAGCTTTGCCTCCTTGTTTTTTGTAATCGATTTAAAATTTAACTAAATTATATGGAAAAGACAATTAAATCTGGTTACGAAATCAGGTGGACGACAGCTTTACTCGAGGCTCGCTTTATAAGAGTTGCTTTTGCTGTAGTTGTTGAACTGCTCCCAAACTCTAATTTCCATTCATAAGCAATATCAAATAAGTCAATAAATCAAACCTAACTGTATTTGCTGGAGATTTCGGATTAGTTCCGAACCGTTTTTTAAAGTTTCGGGATTCGGTTTACGAGTGCGTTAAAATCAATATATTCCAAATTAGTATACATCGGTACATATGGTTATTCCTATAAAAATCACGATGCATTACAATCTCACGTAAGGTATCTTTTATTTTCATTTAACTTCCTTTTTTCCTTCCAGTTTTTATTTATTATAAATAAATTTTTTTTTTTTCAATTTGCTTAAGCTGTTCTTCCCTTGAGGACTTGAGGTGGTGTTATCCTTTGGCAATTTCTGGGGTCAGGTTTTTTTTTTCTCATAAACCGCCAGCCCAGACACACATCATCCCCCAGAAGAGCATCTGCAATTAGAGTACATATCTATCTGGGTATGATTTTTTTTTTTGCCAGATTTTTGTGTTTTTTTTTTTTTATATACGAGTTGTCACTCATAGATATTTTTTTTTCTTTTCGCTGGGTTGCTCGTTGCGATCGTCTGGGCTTGGAACTTCCCACGATCCTTTGTGGACTTTTGTACTTGGCCTGTATGCGTGTGTGTGTGTGTGTGTGTGTAGTGTCATAAATACTTTTAATTAACTGGTAATGTGTGCGTGCGTGCGTACGTCTGAAGTTATTGAGGGTAAGAAATTGAAAGTAGCTGCTGCTGCTGCTGTGGCATATTTGGGCGTGAGTTTTGAGGCGTATTTACCATAATTTGTTTGGCATAGTTAACCATATTCATATTTGAGCAGATGTTTTTGTTGGTGTTGGTCAATGAACTTTATGATCGTGAAATTTGGCAACGTGTTTAGAAGAATGGCAACACTGATAAAGACGTAAAGAAAAAACAGTACGTAATTGTTGTTGTTGTTGTTGTGGGTGCGGTGACTGCGACTGCGCTTGCACGTCGTCCACTTCCGTCTCAGTATATTTGTATTTGTATTTGTATTATTTTTTTTTTTTTTTGTAGCCGGCATTTGAGAGTTGGTCTCTCCCCCACCCAAACACAGAGTCTGGCTTCCACATGCCACAAGCTCAATGTTGCTCATTTAATTACGTTCCACACTCTCAGCTGGCCGGCCTCCTCTCTCAACTCTCAGCTGTGTGTTGGCTGCTGCTGCTGCCTTGAATTCGCCTTAATTTTACATTCACGTTTAAACTTGTGGGCAAAATTCGCCGCCTTCAGTTTTTCGGTTACGCTCCGCATTGCTGGTCGTGTTGTTGCTGTCGCTGTTCGCCCCACGTTGTCGCTGTTGTTGTTGCTGCTGCCGTTACGTTAAAACGTAATCTTCAAAGTGAAAAAATTCAATGCAACATTAAACCAAAATTTTACACAAATTAAGAAATTTAAATAAAAGCTGGCCTTACGTTCTCTAACGTTTTCTCAACTGTGATATAGTTTGGCTCTCTCTCTCTCTCTCTCCGTCTCTCACTCTGTCGCTCGCTCTCTCTCTCTCTCCCTCTCTCCTGCGGTGTGGACTTTGTTGGGTTTGGCTGTCGCTGTCATCGTCGTTGACTCCAACACTTTGCGTTTACGTCGTGGCCCATGAAGTTCGATGATATTTTTGCTGCTCGGTTTCCCAGCAAAATGTGAAAGAAGAAGAGAAGAAAAACTTAACAAACAATTTTGCCAACCAAAAGACTGCAAATAAAGAAACGAGTGACACGCGCTTGTAACAAATTATGTGATATCTACAACAACAACAACAAACAAAAAAACCAACCAACCAAACAACAACAAACAAAATTTTCAAACTGCTGACGTCACGCCCGCGTAGTAAATGCTAAAAATTTTCCCGCACACACACAACACACACAACTGAAGGAAATCGCAAAATATGAAACGTGTGTGATATGAAAATCAGGAAGAAGAAGAAGACTTGGGCAGCAGCAGCAACAGAAGCGGACGTAGGCAGACCAAAGAAGCAGCAATTTTGTGTTGTTGTGTGTGATATATAAAAAAAAAAATATATAAAAAATTAAAGAGCAACAACAACAACCAGAAATTCCGAAATTCCAACTTAGGTGCGTTACCAAGAAAAATAATTGAACTCTTATCAATGACTTTCAAACTGTAGCCATGTGTGATAATTAATCATTATCAAGCTCTCCACTCCCCCCCCCCCCTTGCCAGAGCGTAAAGTTTCTAATAATTTATTTTATTTGTGTGTGTATTTTTACCCTGTGAATGTTAAGTTAACAGCTGTTTAGCTGCTGTATACGAGAAAGGTGTGTGAAATGAGACAACGGCGCTTTATCGCCGTCTAATTAGAGATGGGCGTTATACCTGTGTGTGTGTGTGTGTGTATTTACATTTTATAACAGAACAAGGTAATGTTAAGCTTCAAATAAAATTCAAAATAACATTTGATTAGAGGTGAACTCGATTGGTGGCGCTACGATGGAAAACAAAAAAGTTTTTCTCACTAGAACTAGTTTTTGGACCGATCGTTCCTATGACAGCTTTATGAAATAGTTATCCGATTCCGACAAATGTGCAGCCTATGTGTATTTAAAGACTTTTTCCTAAGTTTGGTCAAGATAGCTCTAAAACTGAGGGAGGAGATAGCATAGAAATAGACAGACGGACATGGCTCAGACTCAACTTGTCATGCTGATCAAGAATATGTATAGTTTATGGGGTCGGAGATGCGTTACAAACATCGTGACAATTTTAGTTTCGTGACAAAGTTGATTTTTTCCCGACCTTCAAATTGAAACAATCCCCGAATTCTTCTTCGTTTTGGATACTACTTAATAATCTGATCCAAAAATTGCATAGTTAAATTCCTACTCAAGTCAATCCTTTTGTACTTGGTATGAGAAAATTCAGGGATCGACTTACTTCTGACCATGGCTGCAAACCGGTCCGGAACTGAACCCCTTAGAACCGGTTCGGTTCGGGTTTCTTGAATTGGCCGAACCGGACCATTTTTTGATCCCTGAACCAACCCAACCGAACCACTTATTCAAAAAAAAAGGTTCGGTTCAAGATATTAAATAATTTTTCAGCCGGAAGAAATTCTCGATATGTTTATTTAAAATGTTAACTTTAAATGACTCTACGACTAAGTGTAAAGAAGGGAAGATTATAAGAACAATAGAAAGCAATGAACAGATCTATCAATAATGTTATAGAATTCTTCGAAAATTATCCAAGAGAACATACATCGAAAATGATTTAATATTTTGGAAAGGTCTTTAAAAAATATTCTACTAACTTACTTGTATGACCATTTTCAACACTAAAGTCTGTTCCTAAAGATACTAAAAACAGTTCCAGAAAGATATAAGGCCAACACAGTCGAAAAAAGATGTCCGGACTTAAATCAATCCCAATAAATAATGCGTGTTAATGGTGGATTCCCGATTTTATGAAATTAAAGTACAATCAGGTTCGACTCGTACTTGAAATTGAATCCGAAGTTCGGGACTTGAATTAACTTAAACAAGGCAAGGTCGCCTATATAATATTATATAATAAAATATCGTATTATTTTTTGTTAAGTGAACCGAAGTTTGAACCAAAACCTGGGGTTCAGAGGATCCAGGAACCGGTCCGTGAACCGAACCCAAAGATTCCTCACTGGTTCGAACCTCTTGCAAAATTTCGGAGGTTTGCAGCCCTGCTTCTGACATCGTTTAGCATTGATTTTCGTCTGTATAACTCAGAATTATCTTTTTGTGTAGAAAAACTCTCTTTAAAAGTTAAGATCCCGACGGAAGTACTGCTTTTATCTAGACTGGATACCTTTTCGCGTTCAACTCTAGTGGCTACTGAAGAATAGTTTAACCTGAATCTTTGGGTTTTTATACCCGATACTCGTGAGCCGAAAGCGACCACTGCAACGCAGACAGAGTAGAGTTGGGAGCGGTAACCGAATTGAAACGCTTTCTCAGTGATTTCGGAAATATTTTAAAATGTTCGAGACGTTATAAGATGAGTTAATAATTACGAAGTTAAAGAATTTCCATGTAATTTCCTACAGAAATAGAATCTTTAAGGTTTGGGGTCCTGAAAAATTCTGTTATTCCGACCATCTCTAAGGAAGAAAGCACACATATAGAAAAAACCCGTGTGCTTTATTAATGTAACTTTTCTCCAGGGTGTCAAACCGGAACCCGAACCGGAACCGTATACCGAAAAGAACCGATTGAAACTCAGAACCGGAACCGTTATTATTTATTTTTTGCGTACCGGTATTTCGGAACCTTTATTTTTGGAACCGAAATGACCGAAAAGAACCGAAACATGGTACCGGTACAGTTTCGGTTCTGAGTTTTTTTTTTGTTATTTCATTTTTATTGCTTCAATCAGGGATTTCTTCAGGGTAAAACGTAAAAAAAGTTCCAAATTGGCCCAAATGGACTTAATCTAATAGCAGGGTTAAATTGTGATCGGTAACGTTATCTGAAAACATTGTATTTAACATTTCATCAGATATCAAAAGATCTTCTTGCTCTTCTATTATTAGGACATTTTTTTTCTGAGGTAAAGATTATTATGTTTAATTTTCCTTCTTTATAACTACTTTCTGTTGTGTAGGTTGCTACGTACGTACCGGTATACCGAAATAAAAACCAAGGTACCGGTACGGAACCGAATACCGAAATAAATTAGAACCTAAACAGAACCTTTTACCGAATCATTAGTTTCGGTACGTACCAGAACCGGAACCGGAATCGAAATTCGATTTTTTTTTCTCTAATTATCTGATTCTGTCTCACTCTGTTGTAGGTAAGCTCGATTTCCGTATCTCTAAAGGCCTGTTCTCAAATGACATACATTTTATTTATGAATATAAAGTATTGTGGCAAAAATAATTTTTATTCTAATCTGAGAATAGGCCTTTACTTGCAAAATGTCTACAAAAGTTTACTCATATATTCTAATTTGCATTAGTGCAAATCTTCCAATTTATAAGGCTAAATATTTCCTCATTTTCTTGGTCCCGCATCAATCGCCCAGTTCATCGAACAATGTCAGTCCACCTAAATCTCAGAAACTATAAGAGGGGAGCTCCCACAGCGGTAGCACACCCAATCAAATTTATTAAATAATTTTGTTTACTTTGTTTGTTCTATTACAATTAGCATGACGCTCTCATAATATATATTTGAAACGACAGTGTGACCTTTAGTTATATAAAAGCATTTTGCGCTTGGCTAAGTACGTTAACAAACGCTTGTGATTTCTTTGGTGTTGCTTCTTTGCAATATATTGGTTTAGCAAGAAACTAATCCATGAAATTCAAAGGTGATTTTATTTGTTTAAAGAATTAACAATAATCGATTATTGGCCTTTGTGTTCGACCATCTTTTGGGCAGCTGCAATATTCCACGCTCGTAGAACTTCTCGCCCTTATCGCCTCATCAGAAACGAATGTTCTACCTTTAAAAAAAAGAGTTCGAAACAAATGATAATCTATAGGTGCAAGGTTGGGGCTATATGGTGGATGTGCTATCACTTTCCGATTCGGCTCTGATCATTTTTGACGAGTGACCAAAGATGTATGCGGTCGAGCTTTGTCATAATGGAAAAGGACATCCTTGAGATATGATCTTGGAGAAGCATTAGTTAGAAAAACGCGAAAGCACAGATTCTTAAGATTTTATAATTCATGAGTCGCTTGCTAAGGCGTTTGCCTTAGGTACGTTGAGAAGCATTTACCTTACTTGCCTGTGAACTTTTGTTGTACACGTAAGAACGGTATTTTGTAAGGTACCCTCACTTAGTTTTAACTTATTGTTATCTCTTATGTTCCACTTAATTTTTTGTGGCCGTGTGTGATGCAATGGATAGTGTGTGCGCCCTTTGTTTGGAAGGTCTGGGTTCGATCCCGCGTCGGAACATCTAATTAAAAGTTTTTTCTTTCAAACTTTTCCAACTGTAGGTCACTTTCTCTTGTGCGCGATATATTTTTTAAATACAGTCACAAAAAATTATGTCAGTTTCATATTTCACATATTATTCACCAAAACCTTTTAAATTTGTTTGGTTTGGGCTTTGTTGGATCCAAATAGAATCTTCCTTTGGAGCCTTCTATTAAATTTAAATGTCTTTTGATCAAACATGACAAAATAAACTTGAAGTGGAGATCTTAACTATTCACAATTCTTCGAGAACCATTGATAAATCAACTTTGATACGAGTATACAGAATATTTCGAAATATCAGTGGATAACATTATTCCCTTAAACTCCATTTAAATGAATATTTTCGTGTATTAAAACCATTTTTTAACCTTTAAAATTGAAGGTGCATAATCCCCATCGAATTTATCAAGCCTTTCCGGGATTTCGGTGATGACCCGTACTAGAACCCGGAGAGTTTCCGATTACAGGGACCAGGCCGGGGCTATTCGGGCTTCTTTTTCGTGTTTTTTAGGCCCGGTATGTGTTCCCTGTAATCGATATCGGTGAAATATTTGATCATCCTTGCTTTGAATTCCATAAATCCAACCATTCCATGAAGTTTTATCGTAATTTGTTCAGTAAACCATTTCTAAACTATTAAAAGTTAAGGTTGCAGAGTCCCCATAGAATTAATCAAGGCTTTCCTGGGTTTCCACTTATATTCCATATTCTAAGAGAATCTTAAGAGAATGTCTGCTATCAATGAAGCAGCTTTCTCAAAACTTGCATTGTCATCTATTAACAGATGGAAGTTGACTGGATTATTATTTTATTTAAAAGTTCAGAAAGCTGTCCTTGTCTTTGGATATGTTACGCTTACATTTTTCAATCTCTCACCATTCTTCTGTGTACCATCTCTTCAGTTCATGGTCTCGTGTATGATTCTCTCGTGTCACGTTGTTCTACGCTAAGTTAATTGTCATGTTAGATAACAGAGGGTAATGTTATCGTTTGGTCATAATCAATTAAGAATGCGTCATTCACATATGTGCCATTATAAATTATACAAAAATATGTTTTCTTGACCTCAAAGGGAGTTCCCCCGAATTGTAAGAGCTATATATTTGCTACATTTTCCCGGGAGCCACCCACACACACACAACTAAAAGAAATGCGAGTGTATATAAAAAGAAAAGGCAAATAAAAGTTGTGCTTTGGCTTTTGTATTTTATTTTATTTGCATTTCGTTGGCGAAATTATTTTGCGACGCATTTTATGCGCCGCCCGCCACATTGTGTTGTGTGTTGGCTCTCTCGCTCTGTCTCTCTTTTACGTATTAGCCAGTTGGCAATTATTACTTAAAGCTTAACAGTGGCCCCCATGTTAAAACACTTGTTTAATTCGTTTTATTTATTGGCATTTTGGGGTTAAGCTTTTCTGTAATTGGCTTAATGAAATGCAAAAATGGCGCAGAAAGAAAAACAACAGCAACAAAACCGGCTACAACGTAATACAATTAAAACATGTCTTCCACAGTCCAAATCCAACCCCACACACACACATGTGGATGGAATCTGTCAGCACTAACAGCTGTTGTTGTTATCCAGGCACACAACCGGCATCTGCCTACACGCTGATGAGATGCTCTCGTGAGAGCAGCAGCATCCACTCACAATACACAGAGACACACACGCTCATACAAAAGAAATCTCTGCTGAATGATTGCAATTGTTATTGTTGTTGTTGTTGTTGCTTAACAGCTTATATATATAGTACTTGGTGGCTTTTATTATTTGCTGCCCCTCTACTTTTTCTACTGCGCAGGCAAAATGCTGTGCAAAAAGAAAGCGAAACTTTTACTAGGTACTATTTGGTAAGAGTGTATGTGTGTGTGTGTGTGTCAGTCAAAGAAGAACTACCACAAACATTAAATGCTTAATTAAATGCAATGTAAATGCAGATTTAATAATTAATTGTTAACTGTTTAAAGTTGGCATGCAACTAATGTTTGCGTTTATCCGTTATCTTACATTTTTAATGCAACCAATTAACAGACGGGAATGAGGGGAATTTAACAGTATGTTAAAGCTGTTCCTGTAGAATATGAGTGAGAGGAGCAGGAATTTAAAAGTCTGTTAACAGCCACAGTGGAAACAATTAATTAAATACAAAATCATTTGCCAGTTGCAGTTCACCTGCTGAAATAAGCTTCTTTCATTTTTTTCTTCTTTTCGTGTTGTTTGTTACCTTTACTAATTTAGAATAAACACAAACTCGTCGTCGTCGTCGCCGTTGCCGCCTTCTAAGGCTATCTCAAAAGTCACTGCTCTCACACTCTCTCTCTCTCTTTAGTCTCTTTTACTATTTACTTAGCCCCCCTCCTCCCCCCACACACATTATGTGTACTTGGGCACCGCATTATATATTTTTCTAGCTTTTTCCTTTATCAGTCAGAACTTTGCTTTGCGTCAATGTTGATTGAAAAAAAAAGCTGGTTATCGTGTTGTGTTATTGCTTGTTATTTTTATTTATTTTCTCTCTAGGCCACATTTTCCACAATTTTCCATGCTGCTGCTGCTGTTGCTCTTCCCTGTTTGCATAATGTGGCCAGTTTATTTGCCTTTCGTATAATGATGACTGACAAGTGCACTTAAAAGATATTTACACAAATATTTAACTTGAAGTTTTTTTTTTCGAATATTTTGTTGTTGCTGCTTGTTTAAGTAATTTTATACGTTTGGGGCTGTAATTTTATATTTTCAGCTACTTGTGTTCAAGATCAAACGAAAAATTAAAAAAAAAAAAAACAACAAAATTTTTAATTGAAATTTCAATCGACAGGACCTACCCGGAGTGCCCACATAATTTTAAGGAACACTTCTTTGAAAGGGGGGAAGAGGGGGAGAGAGTATACAATTACCTGAACTCATTCGTCTGTAAGAAGATACCGTTTTTTTCTCTCAAAAAAATCTCAGCAGAGTTAAAGTTGCCGCCAACGCTACCTGGCAATTTGCAGTAGAGAAGAGAGAGAGGGAAAGACCAGGCAAGCACAGTGGAAAAATATACCATAACAACTTTTATTTCTCGTCTTCTAGAATTTAGATATCTTGGATATTTTGTACACTCAGAAAAAAATACAAATTTCCGTACTTAAGTCCTAGTTTTAGCTCACATAAAATTAATATTTACTTACGGTCATCTGAGAACAGGGGAAATTCAAGTACAATCAATCTCAAAAACAAATTAACGTTCAGATTTTCCAAAATTTAAACAACATATTCAATAAAAAATTTTTACCCGTTAAAAGAAGCCTCTCCCCCATAATAATTAATATATTTTACTTATACGACGTCACGAACGAACACGCACGAGTAAAAATGCTTCACAAAAATAACGCAATTATGTATAATCTTATCGTTATCGATCTAGCAAGAAGGAGACCCTCATTCTATTTGGGTTTCATGTAAGTTTCTCTCATCAATCTATTGTAGGGATAACAAAATCAAAAGCAAATAAAAAAATAAATTCGTGAATAATGCATTACTTATATTCACGAAGTAAAAACTTTAACACGCACGAATCACGCACGGATCACGGATGCACACGCACGATAAGTCCGAGTTTTACTCACGATCACGTCGTGACACATCGTGACACACCGTGACACATTAAAATCACGTCACGCGCGCACCTCTAGTATATATATTCTTGATCAGTATCCACAGCCGATAAACCTCTCTTTTTCATGCTACTCCCCCACAATTTCCAAACCTTCCAACAAAATTTAAAAAGTCTAAAAAAAAGAAATTAAGGAAACGACGAAGGGTCCACACAATTCTGGAAAAATTTATCAAAATCGGATGACAATACCATATAGCTGCCATATAAAGGATCGGTCAAAAAACTAGTTCTATTGAGAAAACCTTTTTTGTTTTCCATCGTAGCGTCACCAATCGTGGTATATATTAGTTTCATAAGCTTCCACACAATTCTGGAAAAATTTATCAAAATCGGTCCAAAAACTAGTTCTAGTGAGAAAAACTTTTTGTTTTCTATCGTAGCGTCTTTAAGAAACTGCAAGGGTATTTTAAACCAGGGCTGCAAACCTCCGAAATTTTGGAAAAGGTTCTGTTCGGAGGTTCGAACCAGTGAGGAATCTTTGGATTCGGTTCACGGACCGGTTCCTGGATCCTCTGAACCCCAGGTTTGGGTTCGAACCTCGGTTCACTTAAAAAAAAATAATATGAAACTTTTATTTTCGATTAATTTATACGATTCAATTAGTTTGATCATCTATTATTATATAATATAATATAGGCGACCTTGCCTTGTTTAAGGAAATTCAAGTCCCGTACTTCGGATTAAAATTTCAAGAAATTTCATCAAATCTGACAGTTGTTGGGATATCTTTTTTCGTCTGTGTAGGCTTTAAATCAATCTGAAACTATTCATTTCTACTAATTCTTACATTAGAAAAAAAACAATTTTAGTGTTGAAAATGCTCCTACAACCAAGTTAGAAGAATATTTTTAAAACCTTTCAAAATAATTAAATTATTTTTAATGTATATTCTATTGGACAATTTTCGAAGGAATCTATAACGTAATTGCTTTCTATTGATCATATAAACTTCCCTTCTTTACAGTCGTTTAAAGATAAAATTTTAAATAATCATATCGAGAATTTCATCCGGCTGAAAATTCAGGCTGAATTGAAAAACAAAATTTTTTTTGAATAAGTGGTTCGGTTCGGGCTTATCTGTTGGTCAAAAATGTTGGTTTTTTGAAGAAGTTCAGGTTCAAATGGTTTTGGTTCAGGTTCAATTTTTTTTCACCGGAATTCCGGGTTCAAACCGGTTTGTGTTGAAGGTAAAGTACCACCTACCGGTTCCTTATAAGAAGTCATTTAAGGTTAATAATTTTTTGAAACCTTGATTTCCCCTAAGGGATAATAAAAGAATATTCCTTGTTAAATTTTCAAAAATATTTTTGATTGATTTTTAACAATGTTTGAAATAATTTAAAATTTTTCGAAAAATCCCTTTAGTGCCCACTGTGCGCAGGTTGTGTTCGCCTACCTACCTTACCTTACCTCTACCTGCTCATTTCATTTGCCAATTTCAGCAAATTCCGCACGACATTTTCGGAGTTTGTTCGCTTTGGGTTCGTTTTACAATTTGTTGTTGTATTTTGCACAATCTTTTATTCTGCTGCAATACACACATACATAGTTATCAACCTTTGTTAACAGTTCACTGTTAGGCAAATTAACATTGCATGCTGCTGCTGCAGACAAGCAAAAAGAGTAAAAAAAAGGGTTAATTGCCAATTTGGCCCTGTTTTTTTTCACGCTTGTTTGAGCAACAAATAGTTGCCTGCTCTGCTTCATTCACGAAACTCTAGAGACTTGACTTGAGCCTAAAGCGTTTACTCTTTTACCTGATGATTTTCTGGTTTCTCGTCTATTGATTGTTTAATATTTTTCATGTTGAGTTTATTGACATCAGTGTGTGAGACTTTTATTTCTTTTAACACACAAAATAGTTTTTGCATGCTTCAGAGGCCGCGCCGCCAAGTTCTGCTCCCCCCCGCCCCGCCCCGCACCCCCCCTGAGAGCCAAAGCCAGTTTTTGTATGAGAGATTCGTTTGGTTTTTAGTTCCTTGTAAAAGTTCTTTTGCTTATCAGGTTTTTGTGGTGTTTGCTTTATACCTTTCGCTCTGCGAATTTACATTTTTGTATTTTCAAGCAAAGGTTTAATGTGCCAAATGCATAAAAAATATATTTAAACGAAAAAAAAAGCAGGTCACTAATCACATTTTTCTATTTTTTTTTTTTATTTGCAGATGTGAAAAAGAATCCCTAGGTGCTAATTTTAGTTGATAAGCGCAAACAAAAAAGTACAATAAGTTTAAAACGAATCGAAAAACAACAATTCCAACTGGGTGGGCATACTAAATAGCAAGAGAGCTTAAAAGTATGCTACATAAATCAGTTAGCCCAAGCTGCAGCGCTGCCAGGCCTACGTAGCAGCAAGAAGAGAGCACAAGAGTATAAGCAGCGAGACTGAGAGAGAGAGAGAGAGACAAACCTATTTTTGTACTAACTGCAAAAGGCTAAAAATGTCGAAATATTTTATAACTGTTAATGCTCCCAACAACAACAACAAAACTAACACACAAAGGCAACAACATTATGGGGGAGCAGGAGGTGTGGGTGCTGTTGGCCCTACTTCAACTCATCAAGTGGCACGCAAGCTCAATTATGAAATGCTCAGCAACAACAACAACAACATTGTGATCAAACATGAAAACTTGGACATGGACTATGAGCAGGGCCTGAGTAGCAGCAACAGCGACAGTAACAGTAACAGTAACAGCAACAGTAACAGCGGTGTGGCTGCCCATCTTAGGGATCATGTCTATATTAATCTCAATCACAAGAGCAATATAACCACAACAACAACAGCAGCAACAACAACAGTGGCAATCAATACACAACAGCAACAACAACAACAACAACACGACAGATGATTAGCGGGAAATCGAATGATATCACACAATATTACAAGGTGAGTACAAAGAAAAGGCGTTAGTTCCAGGGACCGGATATAACAGTTACTGGTAACAGTTAAAATATAAATTAACAGTTATTTTCCAATTTTTATATAAAAATTTTATATTAAGAATTATCTTCGATTTTTATTTTACAAATTCCAAAAATACCAATTATTTTATGATTTTTATTTTATTAATCTGATCATAACAGTTATTTTTGATTTTATAAAAAAATTTTCATGATAACTGTTAAAAATGATTTTTTTATACTTAAAAAAGTTTAATTAATTTTCAAAGATTTTTGTAAAGTTATAGATAAAGATTACTTTTAATAAAACGTTATGAAAAATTTTTATTAGAAAAACTTTTTTATAAAAATTACTTATCTAGTAGGCGTTTGTTTTAAATTATAGAATATCTTTGATAGAAGTATACAAGATTTACATCTTAAACCTACTAGATTAGTAATTTTTTTAAAAATTTTTATTATAAAAAATTTCATAACAATTAAAATTATTTATTTTTAATTTTATTAAAATCCTTTCAAAGATTCGGAGACAAATTATATCTCAAGTGTGTCAATACCAATTTTAGTGCAGAAAAAAATTAGTTTTGACAACCTTTTCATTGATACAAAAATTTTTTTTTTCCCAAAATTTCAAGTCGATGTCTAACAATTGGCTTAAAAACAAATACGCTTTGGGTCGTTTACTTTAAAGTATATGTTTACGATTTGGTCCTCAATGGCTCAATCATTGCGATATATGCAAATGACTTTTATGCTATGACTTTAAAAATAAAAGTCTTTGAATAATTTTGTTGATGACTTTTATTTAAAAAAGTCATCAATAACTGTTATCATGAAAATTTTTTTTATAAAAATCAAAAATAACTGTTATGAACAGAGTAATAAAATTAAAATCATAAAATAATTGTTATTTCCGGAGTTTTAAAATAAAAATCCAAAAATAATTGTTATTTCCCAAGTTTTATTATAAAACGCAAAATATAACTGTTAAATAATGACTTTTTTGATAAAACTTATAACTGTTACGGTCCCTGGTTAGTTCTCTTAAAATGAAATCCAATATTTCTCTCTCTCTCTCTCTACAGGTCAAGCGCCGGCCGCATGCCACCCATGAGATCCATCCGAAGAAACAAGCCAAACAAAGCATTCAACATCAAACGGTTACCTATCAACAGCAACAACAACAACAACAACAGCAGCCGACGACGACGACGACGCATCACCACAATTTCGAAGGCGATGACGATGAGGATATCGACACTGGCAAATCCATCTCTCATCATACGCCACAGTTTGTACAGTCAACGCCACAACAGCAGCAGCTAACCTCATCCTCATTGTTGTCCACCTCCTCGGGCGGTGGCGCTGATCGCAATCGAGCCGACACTTCTCTGGGTATTCTAACGAAAAAGTTTGTCGATCTACTCCAAGAGTCAGCCGATGGTGTTGTCGATCTAAATGAGGCCTCGAATCGTTTGTCCGTACAAAAACGACGCATCTACGACATCACCAATGTCCTGAAGGTATTGGCATTTTGGAGAAAAAATCCAAAAATAATATACAATGGCGTGGTGGTCAGTCCATGGTCAGCAGTGAACGTTCCCGACGCATCGAGGCCGAGAGTGAGCGTCTCGAACATCGGGAGAATGAGCTGAATATGCTTATCGATCAGATGCGCGGCGAATTGGCCGAAATCTCACAGGAGGTGGAGAATGCTGGCGGTATGGCCTATGTGACGCAAAATGATCTATTGAATGTGGATCTGTTTAAAGATCAGATTGTAATTGTGATTAAGGCACCGCCAGAGGCCAAACTTGTGGTGAGTAGAGGGGAATTAGTTAGTAAGTGCTTTAATTAGACGAGGCAGCAGCAGCTCAGCAGCATTTATATGGTGTAATTAGGGCCTAAAAAGCTCTCTCCTAGTTGATATTTCTTGAGAGTGCAGCAAAAGCTCATTTCTCCTAGACGGGATTTAAACGATTTAGACGGGATTTACACGATGAAGCAAACTTCATGAAGTTTTTGAAAAGCTCTGGCTTGTAGTAAAGAGGCGTAGAGGGGCAAGAACGCCACCACACCTCTTTCCCACAAACAAAAGCTTTTGCAGAAGCTGCATGAATGCGGTCTAAGCGAACTTCATGAAGTTTTTTGAAAAAGCTCTCGATTGTAGGAAAGAGGCGTAAAGGGGAACGCTACCCCACTATACCTCTTTCCCACAAACAAAAGCTTTGAAAGAAACTATAAAGTTGGCTTCATCTTGTAAATCCCGACTTTGGTTGCAAAAGCTCCTCGTTGACAATGGGTCGCGAACGACGCACCAGGCATAATTGCACCATGGTTGCTGCATCATTGTGAGAGAGCTTAATGAGCTTTTCATTTGGCAAAAGCTTGTTCATTGTTTCAGCGAGCAAAGAATCCTGTAAGACAAAAGTATGAAATCTTTACATACACCCTCTACTTAGACCGCATTTATACGATGAAGCAAACTTCATGAAGTTTCTCAAAAAGCTTTTTTTTGTGGGAAAGAGGTGAGGTGGGGTGGCTTGTGCCCCTCTACGCCTCTTTCCAACAAGCAAGAGCTTGCTGACATTCCTTCAATGTGAAGCTGACTCAAAAGCTCTTTCTTCTTAGCTACAAAAGCTCTAGTTGACACGGGTCGCGCCGCAGTTATATTCCACAAGGGTGCTTTTGCCAGAAAGCAATGAGCTTTCATTTGGCGAAAGCTTGTTAATTGTTTCTGTGTGCGGAAGAATCCTATAGCAAAGTGGGGGGACTACCATTCCTCTACTTGACATTCCTTCACAGTGGAGAAAAGCCTTCAGTGTGTTACAAAGCTGACTCAAAAGCTCTTTTCTCTTAGCTAGCAAAAGCTCTCAGTTTACAAAGAGTCGCGAGCGCCGCGCCAGTTATAATTCCACAATGGGTGCATTATTGCAAGAAAGCTTAATGAGCTTTCATTTGGCGAAAGCTTGTTAATTGTTTCTGTGTGCGAAGAATCCTATTAGGCAAAGTGGGGAACTAATTGCACACACCCTATTCCTTACTTGACAATCCTTCAGTGTGCAGCTGAAGCAAAAGCTCTTTTCTCTTGTCTAGCAAAAGCTCTTAGTTGACAACGAGTCGCGAGCGTTGCACTAGTCATAGTTCATCCTTGGGTGCATCATTGTAAAAGAGTTTAATGAGCTTTTTAATTGGCGAAAGCTCGTTCATTGCTTCAGTATGCGAAAAACCTGTAAGTGAAAACGACAGGCGCCTTAAATGACAGTTGGGAATATTATGAATAAATATAAATTAATCCCAGGTGTACTACAAATCGCTTTCGATTTAAAGTCGACCTAAATCGTATGATAATTCTGAGCATTATGGGTCGAAAGAGATTTGTAGAACACCTGGATGCTTTAATATATGCAAATGTTTGGTTACATTTTTGATCGAAAAATTTAAAAGCTTTTAAGGTTCGTTTTACAGACAGGCATAGAATACAAGATTCGTATTATCACTTCTTCAGAGCCCTTTTATACACTTGAAAAGTGTATATTAATTTTGCCCAGAAGTTTGTAACGCATAGAAAGATTCATTTCCGACCCCATAAACTATATATATTCTTGATCAGGACGACGAGCTGAGTTCATTTCCGCTTGTCCGTCCGTCCGTCTGTCCGTCCGTCTGTCTGTTTCTACGCGAACTAGTCTCTCAGTTTTAAAGCTATCGAGCTGAAATTTTGCACAGAGTCTTCTTTTTACTGCACGCAACTAATATGTCAGAACCGGCCGGATCGGATGACTATATCATATAGCTGCCATAGGAACGATCGGTCTAAGAACAAGTTCTAGTTAGAAAAACTTTTTGTTTTCCATCGTAGCGTCACTAATCTTGGTATATGTTAGTTTTATATGCTTCCACATAATTCTGTAAAAATGTGTCCAAATCGGATCACTATAGCATATAGCTGCCATAGGAACGATCGGTCGAAAAAATAAGTCTTTGTGAGAAAAACTTTTTGGTTTCCATCGTAGCGTCTCCAATCGTAGTATATATTTGTTTTATATGTTTCCACACAATTCTGAAAAAATTGATCAAAATCGGATGACTATAGCATATAGCTGGCATATAAACGGTCGGTCAAAAAACTACTTCTAGTGAGAAAAACTTTTTTGTTTTTTATCGCAGCGTCTCCAATCTTGGTATATTAGTTTTATATGCTTTCACATAATTTCGAAAAAAATTATCAAAATCGGATGACTATAGCATATAGCTGCCATAGGACCGATCGGTCGAAAAATGTGTTTTACTAAGAAAAGTTTTTTTTATGGTATCAAATTTTTATTTTCAATGATTTAAAAATTTTTAATATCGGATATCTATATCCTATATATATTTTACCGGTTAAATCAGTTGGAGTAAAGTTTTTCAAGTGTATTAAAACTTCGGCACAGTCGGAGTTAGCTTTGCCTAGGTATAAAAATCGTCTCAAAATTCAAGAACTGTGCGATTATTGAACCAAGCAGTTTTAACCAACTAAAAAAGTCGAGAACTGGTTCTAAAGAGTATTGGATTTTTTTGAGCACAAAAATTTAAATTTAATTAAAAAAAAAAATTTAATAGAAAAATGTAAAAGGAAGATTACTAATTTATAAAAAAAACAAATTAAAAAAATAAAAAAAAAAAAAAAAAATTTTATAAAAAAATTAGTTTTAACTGTTTCAAAATTTTTAAAAATTTCCTTCCTACCCGAACCCCCCCGATATCTTTTGACTATAGTCAACGTCAGTGTTTTGTATTTGATTGTGCTTCTTCTTAGCGTCTGCGTGCCATTAAACGTGGCGCTTATTTTTAGACTCCCGTCGTCGCCAGACAACGAACGGCATGGCAAAATGGAGCAGAATAGAACAGCAAGCCAGCCAGCCAGCCAGTCATTCAGTCAACCACCAACAACCCCCACGACACGGCCACCTTCCTTCCTTTCTCTCTTCTTTTTGATATCAAGTAAAAATCATTTTGTAGCCAAGAAAGTTTTCTCCAATTTTTAAAAATAATTTTCGCTCGCCTTGAACTGTTTAAATGAACTCGTGAGGATTAGTAGATGCCTTCAAGGTGAGTCAAAGTGGGATAAAGCCTCTTGCACTCACCCTGTTAGTTAGATCCCTTGAATGTTATGTTAAAAATTTTAACAGAGGACTATTAGAGAGACAGGGGGGAAAATGTAGGTAAAAAGTGTTAAGGGGTGTCGCTCTGCGGAATATGGCAACTCTGCAAAAAAAAAAAAAACCAAAAGCAAATATCATTTCTAAAAATACTCAAATTCTCTCAAAGTTGTTGCTGCCGCTCTTTGTCATTTGTGTTGCTCTCGGGCTGCCAAGCGGTCGCCGACCGCTGCTGTTAATAAAATTTTGTTGTTTTATTTTTTTTTGTTTTACAGTTGCCCAACACAAAATTGCCGCGCGAGATTTATGTCAAAGCGGAGAATAGTGGAGAGATCAATGTGTTTCTATGCCATGATTATTCACCCGAAAATTCACCCATTTCAACGGGATCTGCTGGCTATGTGGGTTCTAGTGGTGCTCCTGGTCAGGGGGCAGTGCGTACGGCTACCTCCACAAGGCTGCATCATTTGACCAATCAGCGACTGAATGATCCGCTTTTCAATAATATTGATGCCATGAGCACCAAGGGCTTAGGTAAGGCCAGAAGAAGGAGAGGAGGATGAGAAATTGAGAAATAAATAATGTGTTTTTTTTTTATAGGCCACACACCATATCGCTCGGCACAGCGCAACCTTAGTAAATCAATTGAGGATGCAGCCAAGCAATCCCAGCCTGAGTATAATAATATTTGTGATATTGCAATGGTCCAGCAGCAGCCGCAACCAACGGATGAGGATGATGTGGATGATGAGCTAAATCAGTTGGTGCCCACGCTGACCAGTCCAGTGGTGCGCAGTAGTCATCATCCACAGCAGCAGCAGCAGCAGAATCCAACCATCCAGCAGCTGTTTAGCAGCCTCACAGAAACCTCGCCTACGCCACAGACGCGGCGACGTGCAGCAGCCGCTGCAGCCATTGCCGCGGGCAACACAACAACAACAACAACAGCAACTACGCTTAATAGTCATAGCACTAGCAACCAACAACAACCCCCTATAACAGCAGCAGCAGCAGTCAACCTCCTCCCACCCAACAACAACAACAGCAGCAGCGACGCAGCGATGTGCCCATGTATAACTGTGCAATGGAAGGTGCGACTACAGCAGCCCACACAACAACAACAACAAGCATAACATCAGCCACCATTAACACTTCCTCCTCATCAGCCATGGGCTCACTGCAAATGCAATTTAATGCTGTAGCAAATAGCAACAACAACAACAACTATGGCGCTGGCGCCCATCAGCAGCATCGCCTTAGCAGTTTGCCGCCCCCACCGCCCAGTGTTGTCGATTGTGATGGCGGCAGCAGTAACAGTAGCAACACAACGCTACAGGGACTCGATGCTTTCTTGAATGAAATAGGCTCGGACTGTAAGTGTTTGACTACCCTCTGTTAACCATTTAACATACGCTGCTTGTGTGTCTCTCTCTTCATTCATCATTTGCATGTAACCCCCCCATTCTGTATGTAAAAATATTTAACAGTATAACAGTTCTCTGGAAGGCCCTCTTGTCAAGATCTCTCTCTGTGACCTGCGTGTGATTTACAAACCGCATCACAGTCTGAGTTCTTGCTGAGCGGTGGACTTTGCCAAGCAACGTATATTAACATTAAGGAGAGTGAGAGAACGAGAAGAGAGTGTGTGGAAATCAAAACTGACTGAGCATATTTGTGAATTATTTCCTTTTTCTTTTAGTTTGTTAAGTTTGTTACATTTCGGCCAAACCAACGAGAATCATTCCAAAATTGAAATTTAATTCCCATTTTAGTTTATAAATTTGATTTTTTTGTTATTTTAGTTTTTATGCGGTGTGTGAAATGAAATTGTTGTTATTATTTTTAATGCTGCAGCACAGCAAAGACAGAAGAGAAGAAGAGACGCGAGCCCTACGCGATTTCAAAATACCCATTACTCACACTCACAGACACAACACAGAGAGAGAGAGAGAGAGCAAGTTGTTTCTGAAGTGTTAGGCTGGATTTACATTTGTTGGGGAGCAGGCAGAGTGTGGCCCATAATATACATAGGTTGAAATATTACATTACGACTGATGACCGATTACGATGACTGACTATGCCAACTTGTGATCTGCTTAACGAAGATACAAGACATGAGACACGCACCTACTAGTATATAAACATCTTTCTTATCTCTTTATGTTTCATTTTGAGTCAAATTTCTGTCAATTTCAAGGCAAAAATTTGGGTCAACAGGCGTAAATCAATTTTGAGAACTTTGGTATAATGATTTATTATCTATCGGAAAATTGTTGGGTTATTGCCTTAGATACGCGAAATATACCAAGAAATCAAAAGGCAAGCCCATATACAATACATAGCAAAACATCCATTCAATCTTATAAACTTACCTTTTTGTAAACAAAGGAGCTGGCTAAACGATTACCGTAGAGCTTATTTATGTGGTTTGGTCGTCTCTAGATGCTAAGAGGCGATAAAATACCACGAGCAAATGTTATTCGTGTCTGTACCTAAAGATATGAGACACGCATATAGTTGATTGTTAATTTCAAGGGAAGCCTTTGTCATTTTATAACCCAATGTAAACCTAGCATAAATGTCTCGCTCAGTAAGAAAACTGTTTTTTTTTTTTTTGCTTATTTTCTTTTTCTGTCATAAAAACGGCCACATTTGCTCTGAGTTGAGCAAATGCACTGATCTGTCTAACAGAGAACAGGCCCTTTTTAGTCAATTGCACAACGAAAAGTGTTTTTTGAGCGACCCAAACGAATGAAGTGTCGCGTTCAAGTGTCTTTGTTTTTGTTGTTGGGCTACGAGCACATTGATTGCAAGTAAGAGAGAGAAGAGAGAGAGCATGCCCCCCCCCTCTTAGCATGTGTGAATAAAAATAGGGGCTGATAGCTCATATCCGCAATTTTTTTTTTTTAAAAAAATATTCTTAAAAATTTAAAGAAGGGGGACTGGGGGGGGCAAGCGCATTTCGCAAAAACACTTTGGGCGTTTGCTCTTGACAAAATGGTCTTTGTAATAACAGTTGCACAGACATAATCGCTTGAAACAGAAACAGAACGAAAAGTGTTTTTGATTTCTAGCTTTTAAAAGTGTTGAGCAAAAACTGTTTGCTCGCAGACTACCCTTTGTTTTAGTTTTAAATAATGGTTTTTCCTGAGTAACGGGTATATCAAAGTCGGACGGGACGGTCTCTAACAAAAAAAATGTATATCAAAAACTCCTTTTAAACTAACATTTTCACAATTTATTTCAACAAATTCATTTTCACAACACCGCCCAGCTAAACTGTACACCTATGAAGTAAATTCAACTCAAGCACACACATTCTTCATTCAAACACACACACACACACTAACCAACTTTAAAAAGAAATTTGCATCACAGTTTTTGTACTATTAATTCGTCTATTTATGTATGTATGTATGTATGTATGTATATAACCCGCCGTCACATCAAAATAAAAAAAAATGGAACCATTTGTTTGTATATCCGCATCATTACTTATGCATACATATATATGATGCATATATATATATATATATATATATAGTGCTTATGTATATATGTAATATCTACGTCAAATTCATTTTGGAACTGAATTCTCGTGGGTCTGCACTGACACTGACCGCTTAACCAGGGCCAATTGTTCATTTTGAAATTGAAATTTTGTAGCACCATGAGATTCAGCTCTGGCGTGAATTTCAAACATGCATCCAAAAAAAAAAAAAAAACATCTAAAAAAACAACATTAAAACAATTTAACAAACATAAATTTATAAAAGTTTTGAAATTTCATACAAACGTTTTTTTTTTTCCTTTTTTTTTTTTTTTTTCCTTTTTAGATTTCAACAATGACATTCCCTTTGTGTCCATCAATCCGCCAGATGATAATGATTATCCCTATGCTTTGAATGCGCACGAAGGTATCGATCGTTTGTTTGATTTCGGTTCCGATGCCTATGGACCCTAAAATGGAGGAGGAGCAAGGAGGAGGAGGAGGAGGAGGAGGAGGAGGGACTGCAAACAAATTCGGGTTTAATTTTTGGGGTGGGGTGTTTATAATTTTAAATTATATAATACACACACAGCACACACACACACACAAAATATTAAACATTACAAATTTATTGATTATAAATAAATTATAAAAATGCAAAAGAGTAAAAAAAAAAATTATACAAAAATCAACACAAAAAAAAAAAACAACAAACAAATTAGCAAACTTAATGAAACTAAGTTGTGTGTAACATTTTAAGCATTAAACACAAAAAAAAAAAAAAAACCCAATCTACATTTAAATTTATAACCCAAGCTATTTTAAGTAAAACAACAACAACAACAACAAAATACACTATGTACTTTACAAAACCACAAAAACTAAGCCTCAGTCTCACAAATTCACATTTTTTTAAAAGCAAAAATTTTGCCAATTTTTAAATACCTTAAAATCAATCAAACGGCTAAACATTTAAGCTCTCTCTCTGAATAAGTGTTAGTGTAGGCTAGTTTATGAGTAAGTGAACAAAAATGAGTTGCTTATTGAACAGGTTTGCCTTGAATTACTCTTTTTTGTTCAGTTGTTCAGTTGCTTTTTATGAGTTCTTTACAAAATGTAATAACAAAAACTAGAAAGAAATCTAAGCTTTCTTTTTGAAAGGCTTTAACAGATTTTCGTTTCCGTATTCGATTGTTTAGAATTGAAAAAAAGCTTTGATTTCTTAGAATATATTAGAAAATTCGGTTAAAACGTTTTTCCCATCAAGACTGTCGAATAGAGTTGAGATATAAGCTCTTATATTAGGTCTTTTATAAGGTTATATATTGGGTCTTATATTAGGTCTTTTATAAGTTCTTTTATAAGGTCTTTTATAAGGTCTTTTATAAGGTCTTTTATAAGGGCTTTTATAAGGTCTTTTATAAGGTCTTTTATAAGGTCTTTTAGGTCTTTATAAGGTCTTTTAGTAATGGTCTTTTATAAGGTCTTTTATAAGGGCTTTCTTTTATAAGGTCTTATATTAGGTCTTTTATAAGGTCTTTTATAAGGTCTTTTATAAGGTCTTTTATAAGGTCTTTTATAAGGTCTTTTATAAGGTCTTTTATAAGGGCTTTTATAAGGTCTTTTATAAGGTCTTTTATAAGGGCTTTTATAAGGTCTTTTATAAGGTCTTTTATAAGGTCTTTTATAAGGGCTTTTATAAGGTCTTTTATAAGGTCTTTTATAAGGTCTTTTATAAGGTCTTTTATAAGGTCTTTTATAAGGTCTTATATTAGGTCTTTTATAAGGTCTTTTATAAGGTCTTTTATAAGGTCTTTTATAAGGTCTTTTATAAGGTCTTTTATAAGGTCTTTTATAAGGTCTTTTATAAGGTCTTTATAAGGTCTTTTATAAGGTCTTTTATAAGGTCTTTTATAAGGTCTTTTATAAGGTTATAAGGTCTTTTATAAGGTCTTTTATTAGGTCTTTTAAGGTCTTTTATAGGTCTTTATATTAGGTCTTTATATAAGGTCTTTTATAAGTTCTTTTATAAGGTCTTTTATAAGGTCTTTAATAAGGGCTTTTATAAGGTCTTTTATAAGGCTTATAAGGTCTTTAGGCTTATAGGTCTTTTATAAGGTCTTTAATAAGGTCTTTTATAAGGTCTTTTATAAGGTCTTTTATATAAGGGTCTTTTATAAGGTCTTTTATAAGGTCTTTTATAAGGTCTTTTATAAGGTCTTTTATTAGGTCTTTTATAAGGTCTTTTATAAGGTCTTTTATAAGGTCTTTAATAAGGTCTTTTATAAGGTCTTTTATAAGGTCTTTTATAAGGTCTTTTATAAGGTCTTTTATAAGGTCTTTTATAAGGTCTTTTATAAGGTCTTTTATAAGGTCTTTTATAAGGTCTTTTATAAGGTCTTTTATAAGGTCTTTTATAAGGGCTTTTATAAGGTCTTTTATAAGGTCTTTTATAAGGTCTTTTATAAGGTCTTTTATAAGGTCTTTTAAGGTCTTTTATAAGGTCTTTTATAAGGTCTTATATAAGGTCTTATATTAAGTCTTAAACTTGAATTTCCTAGTACCTAGTTGTATAAATCAATTAAGTGTTAGTTATTCAGGATTCATTCAATTTCACTTAAATTTTGGTACCTAAATGTAACAATTCCACCAATTACACCTAGTATAAGAACAATATAAGAGTTATGACCCTACAACTCTACAGTCAAATGCAGAAAAAATGAGAATTTTTAAAGCTTAAAATCAAAAAACTTACGAAATTAAAAAAAAAAAAATCCACACTTAGCTATTTCACTTCCGCAAAATTCGAACGAAATTGAAAATGGAAACGGTTCTAATTGACTTTTGTTCTATTCTATGTGAATTTTTAAAGCTTAAAACAAAAAAACGAAATTAAAAAAAAAAATACACACTTGGCAATTTCACTTCCGCAAAATTCGAACGAAATTGAAAATGGAAACGGTTCTAATTGACTTTTGTTCTATTTTATGTGATTAAAGGTTTATACCCTTTGAAATTAAATAAAAGAGGAACAATGGGTTTATAAAGAAACAGATTTAAGAATCATTTTGTACACTGAAAAAAAATTAGATTCATTTGAAATGTTAATTATAATTAGTCGGCGGACTAAGCATATTTTCAGATTGAATTCGATGCTAGTAGACCATGGTAAATGGGGTTTTAAAAGAAACTTTGTGATTTAAAACATTTACCCAGGCCTACTAGGATAAAATTCAATCTGAAAATAGGCAAAATCCGCTGTCTTATTATAAAAGTGGAATTTCTGAAACTGATTTAAATTAAAATGAATATATATCCCTAAAAGGGTATAGACAACTAACAAAAACTTGAAAGAGTAGAAAAGTGAATCAATTAGAGCAAACTGTACAACTAAGAAGGGATTTACCTGATGAAGCAAACTTCAAAAGTTTTTTTTACTAGGCGAGAGATTGAAATAAAATAAATTTCACGCCCTACTAAGAAAACTTCATCAAGTAAATCCCCTCTAAGTGAACAACTGAACAAAGAACTACAAAAAGTGAGCAACTTTATTTGTTTTATTGAAATGATAAACTACACTAAGACTGGATTTTTACAAACTTTATGAAGTGGTTTATAGGAAAGAGAAAAGGAGGAGGTTGCTTGCCCCTCTACAACTCTATCCTACAAAAAACTTGATAAAGTTTGCTTCACACCGAGAGAAAAACCCCCACACACCATCACCACCCTTCCTACCCCTACATATTTTAAATTAGAAAAAAAATATTTAAAATTACAAAAATTCAATTTCAAATTGTAAAAAAAAAACACAGCCGAAATCTCGGCCCTGTTTAGTTATGCATGCTGCTTAAGCAGGGGGTTCCCATCAGAATTCTGGATTCTGTCTATTTTGTATGTGTTTCTCCTTTGGTTGCCGTTTTCTCTCAATTTTATAATTAAACGCTAATTATGTATAAATAATTTGTTATTGTTATCAAATTTAAACTATAAACACAAACACACACAAACACAATTAGCAGCCAAATCATTCACCACACACACACACACACACACAGAGTCAACTACAAGTACATAATATAATAATTATTTAAAACAAAAAACTCTCGCCTAGAAGTTATACCACAAAAAAAAACAAACAAACAATTGTATAAATAAAAATATAAAAAAAAAACCTCTCTAATTGTACGTTTAATTTTGTAAGAAACAAAAACAAAAAAAAAACACAAATTGTTAGGTACTTTTCTTTCTTTTCCAAAAACAAACAACAACAAAAACAATAAGAAAAAGAAAATATAAATATTAGAAAAGCAAATAAAAACTTCAAAAATAAAACAAGTTTTAAACCAAAAATTATGATAATGTGTTTTTACTTATAGCTTGTATTGAGTAACTGCGAAAATCGTGCGAAATCTCTGCACATTATTTCGTCGATAGCAAGTGCGAAAAGTCGCATCTCTAGCTTAAAATCTACCCACCTCTAGGTGTTTAGAAAAAGAAAGTGGTGTCAATGCGCGAGTGACGGGGGAGGGCAAAGATACTAGAGTAAATATTTCTAGAGGGAAAGATTGCCGCCGCCAAAACTAACAGCGAAATAATCGCTGTTATTGCGCTCCGCAACAAACTTAACAAATAATCAGCTGTTTTTTGTTATTATCGCTCTCGAGTACAGCAAGACAATGTCCGTCTCGCTCTACCACCGTGTTTTCCCATGTGTTAAAAGACCTAACAACAGTTGAAATCGCGGCAACATTTTAAAAGTATCTCAACTCGTACTGTTACTTAACAGCGCCTCATTTGAGAGCCGTCCATCTTCCCTATTCTCTTTACCTATCCATTACAAAATAATTAACGTTTGTCAAAGGCAGCACTAAGTTTTTCTTGATTAAAACATTTATATTCGACACAGGATTGCGAAAATAGGTTTTGATATAATATAAAAGATACGATTACATCGCGTGACACGGTATGCATCGGGTGGCAACGCTGCAACATCGGTATGACTTTTCGCAACTTTTCTGTGGATCAACTTGTGAAACAGCAACCAGCGAAAATCGAGCGAAATCGTTTTTTTTATATGGAGTTTTTGATTTCTAGAGTATTTCGCAGTTACTCAATACCAAGCTTTAAGCAGGGCAAAAACGAAAGTTTAACTAGCCCGCCCAACACAATTTTATTCCATTGCTTTTAAATACTCGCGCCTACTGTTGCCAGCTGTATTTTGTTTGCATTGCAATCGATATTTTTACCCAACTTCCATCGCTAGCACGACTTGGCGATAAGTAAGGCAGATCGATTCAATCGATAGTTCTGCTGGCAGCCCTGTTAAGGGTGACCAGCTTGCAGAGCATTCAAGCCTGGCGCCCAATTTTGCCTTTTATTTATCAAATTAATTAAGTGAAAAACCCAAATATAACATTTAGCTTAAATTAAAAAATTTAATTAACACAAAATTCAATCAACACCAACTAATTCAACAAAAATCTAGCAATTTACTGTCTCTCCCCCGTGCAGCGCTCTCTCTCGTGAGCGTGTGAACGCAGAAGTTGCATCTCTATAGCTTGGCTGGCTCTTTGCTTCAGATTTGTTTTTGCGAGCGGTGTGCGTGGGTCGCGAGTCGCGGACGTTTCGTTTTTACAATTTATTTGCTGCGGAAAAAATATCGTTGTTCAATCCGCCGGAATAGATTAGAGTGCGGCCGAATAATATGTGAAAAAGAAGTGTGTGTTTTTTTTGTATGAAAATAAATACAAAAAAAAAAGAAATAAATTCAAAGCCAAAGAAATTAAAATTGGAAAGAAAAATCAGTTTCTTCCGAGTGTTTCAGTGCGGGCAATTGAAGAATCATAATAAAAAAAAAAAATTCCCAGAAATACAAGTGCGTGCGTGCGCGAGCGTGTGAGTGTGTGTGTGTGGTTGTGAAATTAAATTCACAATAAATAAGTACATACACCAACATGTTGTTGTTGTGAAGTTTGCGGCGCAAAACGAAAAAGCCAAAAGAAAAAAGTGCGTAATTCTTATTTTGAAATCGATACCAAAATCAGGAAAATTGTTTAACAATGCTTTACAACCAACAACAACCACAACATTCAGTTAAAAGGTAAATAGAAAAAAAAAATTACTACGCAGCAATTTATGCGAAGTTGTTGTTGTTCCATATCTATCATATCTTTTGCTTCTTGTGAATGAGCGAGTAAGTGTGTGTATTAAATGAGAGAAAACTAGAGAGAGAGCGGCAACTGTATAGCAAAACAAAAACAAAATGAAATGCCGTTGCTCAGAGAAAATGAGAAAGAGAGAGGGAGAGAGAGAGAGAGCGGTTCTCCGTTTGCGTCTGCGTGTGGGTAGTGGGGGGACAACAACAACAATTCAAAGACAACTGCAGTTTTTTTTTTGTTTTTGTGGCTTGCTAATTAAAAAGCATAAAGCACTAATTGGCCTACCGCTGTTTGAGGAGGTGGGGGGGGGCGGCGAAGGGGGTGGGGACTGCCCACTTGCTGTGTGTGCTTATTATTTGTTATTGCGCATTTTTTGTATTAATCATGCTGATATTTTTGATGAAAATTGAAAGAATGTTGGCCAAATGTTTATGTATTTGTGCGTAATTTATTTATTTTTAAATCGTTCTGCCAGTGTGTGTGTGTGCCAAAAATAACGAAACTAGCGAGAGCGAGAGAATATCATCAACTTTACATACAAACAAACGCAAATATTCTTTAGAAACCGGAAATTGTTGATGCGGCTATTGTTGATGACGTATTTAGAAATTTTTGGCGCATAATTTGGCCATACCAATTAACAGCAACAACAACAACAAATACTTTGACCACATGTCTAAATGTGGCTGGCGCGCGTGCTAGAAAGAGCCAGCAGACACACAGAGAGTGGCCAGTGATAAGCATGTGTGAGTGTGCGAGTGTGTGTGTGTGCGAGCTGAGCGAGACAAACAGACAGGTGTCATTGACCTTTTTCACTGCTGCGACGGCAAAAAAAAAAAAACACAAAACACATTTTGTGTGCAGTTTTTGTTGTTGTTGTTTTTTTTTATTATTATATTTTTAATTCTGTGTAAACTGCTTGGCCTTGAACTTAGGCAAAGCGCGTCTTCTAATCGCACACACACACACACACACACACACACATCCGACAGTTTATGTTTGTATTTGTACATATTCCCCCAAAAATGGATATAAATTACGCAATGTGTTGAGTCACAATTGAGTGAGTGTGTGTGAGACTAATTAAGCAAAAATTAAGACTTTCATAAACTAAACACAAGTTCGGTTCAAATTTCCAAAGCTTTAAGAGAAGAATTAAACGGTTAAGAACCGTTTTCTGGTCTAATCGTTTTTGAATGGGGCTTAAAATCAAACAAAAATCAAGGCTGAGAACCAGCATCCCGAAAAATCGGTTCGGGTGGTCCTTCGAGCCAACGGACACATTCTTCTTAGAAAAATATTCACTTTTTTCAAGAATTTAGATAACACTAGTTTACACGAAAAGACCCATTGAATTATTTTTAATGATGTATTTTGAATGCTGAACTCAAATGAATTTAAAAAATTTTCTATGTATCGTTTTTGGTTGAATTTTTTTAGTTTTCGGTGGTACATATGTGAAGGGGTCAAATTATATTTTACGTGTCATTAAAAATTGCCAATGTAAGAGCAAAGAAGCAAACAGAAAGGAAGGAAAAAAAAACTTGAATTTAGTCCCTACAGATTAGGGTTGCTTGTGTTTGAACTATCGGGGCCTAGAGCAGATCCGACACGTCTCCGAGTGTAAGTGGCCTCGATGAAAAATTCTAACACAAAAATTTTGAATTTTGTAGGTCAGCTCAAGTACATCATTAAAAAATAACGCTTCAAGGGTCTTTATTTTTTATTTTTGTAAACTAGTGTATTTAATCAATATCGGTGCCTGATATAGTAAAAGTCATATCCAAATTTCTGATATTTAGACTTCAAGAAGAAAGAAAAAAATTGTAAAAGGCCATCAATAAAAATCTCTAATTTTTATATGCATGAGTAGATTGCGTGGGAATAAGGCATGTACCGGCATCGGAACCAAAATGAAAAATTTTTTGAGAACTGAAACCCAGGCTGCAAACCGTTCCGGAACCAAAAATTACATCAATTTTGATCATAACCCCATTTACCGTTTTCAATTCCGATATCCTGGAGTCCCGGAATCAAGGCCACCACCTCTACACCTTTCTTTTTTGAGACCTCAATTGGCAGGCCGATAACTTTTGAATGAATAAAATTTTTTAAAATTCTTCAGCGAAGGCTACTGAAGATTAGACTAGAAGGTCTATGAAACTGTATTGTATAGTCGCAACTACCCGACCTAGAGGCGGCAAAACTCACTAACCAAATCAGAAATGTTTGAAAAAAATATCAATCTAAACTTCGGGTAGAAATATTTTTCACACTTTTTATACCATCTGTCTGTTACAATCACGGTTGCCACTTGAAAAAATTAAAATGCTCCAAAAAATTTTAAAAATGCTCCATTTAAGAAAAACATGCTCCAAAAATGGCTCCAATCATAACAAAATCCATTTTTAAAATTTTTTAAAATTATCCGTTTTTTATTTAGGTCATTTATTTGTCAGTGGTGTTACATATATGGCCTTAGCTTCCGAAACCCTACTCCGATTTGAGTTTTTGAGTTAATTAGCACAAAACATAGATTTTTTTTGTAAATTTTTTAATCAACAAAAAATATAGTGGTTTTTCATCTTTGATCGTAGTTAAAAGCTCTGTGGATAAATACACAGAATATACCCATTTGAGCAAGCCTGCCCTTCAGGCAGGGTTCCATTAAGATTTCTACAACGGTTCCATGTCAAGCTATGTGTCGAAATATTTAAAACCACAAAAAAATTATCTAAATAAAAAACGGAAAATTTGCAAATTCTTTAAAAATAATTTTTACATCAGAAAAATTTGAAAAAATATTTTCGTCTATTGGTAACCCATATTTATAATCAAAAATCAGTTTGCAGTAGTCTTTTTGACTATTTTTTTTAAAATATAATAATTTAAATTCTATTCGACTTTTGTCGTTCAGATAAGAATTGCGACCTGTATCTTTTCCACCATTGTTAAACTTCTTCCTTGCCCCCCAAATTTTATGGAATACTTCAACTAAAAACAATTGTTTTGTATTCTTCAAATATATATTAAATCACACAGAAATTTTTGTAGTCCTTAATAATTTTATTCACTCCCAAAAAATCTAGTAAAAAAACGCCTCTCAAGCATGCTGCCCCCTTAAGAAGATGCAAAATATCAATTTGTCTATTTGAAAACTATTGTTCTCGCTTTATCATTGCTGCCGTATGAGCGATCAGTCAGAAAATGGGACAATATTTTTTGTTTATATGAATACTTTACGCTTTCAAAAAGTTCTTCAAAATTTGGTCAAAATCGGATGACTATATGTTTTAGAACTTTGTCACAGAGGAAGTTATCTTTGACTTCTCGTGTCGAAAATGGGCCTTTTTAGGACGGGTTGTGTTTTTATTACATGGAGCATTCCTGCATAAATTTTGTACTTTTAGGGAAAAACTTTTATCTGACAATCGGTTTTGATTACTTTTGGGGTTTAATTTTAAGCCATATTTACTTATCTGATTGTTCTAATCAAAGAGCTCCATTTTACAGAAAAAGGCTCCAGTGCTCCAATGAGAAAAAAAAGATCCATTTTGGAGCGTTTGCTCCAAATGTGGCAACCGTGGTTACAATATTATAACTTAAACCTTAGGAACTAACCCTGAACTCGGAAAAAAGACTGTGCAAAACACATGTGTGCTAGTAAAAAGAGCAACTGAACAAAAAAGAGCAATTGAAATGGAACATTTTTACTTATTTAGGTTTTGGTAACGAATCATCAGATTTATAGTTTGAAAATTCCCTAGAAAAAGGCAGGAAAACTGATACATATAAACCGACAGTGTTTAGAGAGAGCTATCGGTAACATTTCGTTGTAATTCTTACACTAATCCACATTTATGTTTACCTAAATGATTTGAAAATATATATATATATTTTTAAATGTGCACTCATCATTTGATATCTCTCTGCCACACACTTCTGTTAGATAAGGGGGGGCTATGTTTGTATGTGTATAATCCTTTATCGCCATTAGATTGCCATAATCTCTCTCGCCCACAATTGAAATCAGTACCACACAATCCGTAACCAAAAACTGATCGCAAGATGTTTAGACAGTAACAAAATATAACCACGTCATCATCCGCAACAGTTTTGTTATTATTTCTAATTTAAATATACTTTTGATTAAATCACATTGTGAAAAAAAAAGAAACCTTTTGGTGTTGATGCGTAGGCGAATTGTACGCGTCATGCCTCCGTGTGGTGTGTGTGTGCGTGTTTATTATGGTTGTTATTCTTATTTGCAGTCAGAGGGACCTTTAGACTCGGTGATAAAGTGGGGCCTGTGATGCGTATGTGTATGTATGTATGTATGCACATATGTGAATCACTTGTAAGACAAAATGTAAACAATTTATATTACTGTTTACTGTGAATTCTTCATTGTGCGAAATGGCAATATTTCAAGTTCACAAAATGAACAGTGTGGGTGGGGGAGGGGGGGGGGGGGAGGAGAAGTTTACTTTTGAATAACCTGCAATGTTGTCAATCGTTTGAATTCAAATGCAGGGTTACAGCTGCTATTGACAGCCACCCTTCAATTCAACTGCTCTGAATTTTCTAACTTTTTTTATGTAATGTAAAAAAAAACCATACGTTCTTATTTTACAAAAAATATTTTGCAGGCGTGTAAAAAAATTTAACAGAAAATAATTTACAGACGTGTTAATCTCTTAACACCAAATATTTTGCAGGCTTGTAAACAAATTTTACACCTAATATTTTACAGGCGTGTAAAAATTTATTCCACAAAAATTTTACAGACGTGTCTCCAATATTTTCGGTTGTGAACATAACAAAATATTTTACAGGCGTGTAAAAAATTTTTACAGAAAATAATTTACAGACGTGTTAATCTCTTAACACCAAATATTTTGCAGGCTTGTAAACAAATTTTACACCAAATATTTTACAGGCGTGTAAAAAATTTATTCCACAAAATATTTTACAGGCGTGTACAAATTTTTTACACAAAATATTTTACAGGCGTGTAAAAAATTTTTACAGAAAATAATTTACAGACGTGTTAACTCTTATTTACACCAAATATTTTTGCAGGCTTGTAAACAAATTTTTACACCTAATATTTTACAGGCGTGTAAAAATTTTTCCACAAAATATTTTACAGGCGTGTAAAAAATTTTTACACAAAATATTTTTACAGGCGTGTAAAAAAATTTTTACGTATTTTTACAGCGTAAAATTTATTTTACAGACGTGTAACTTTGTAGTCATAACAAATGTTGTCTCACGAAAATTTGGAATGTTTGGTTTCTAAATACTTGAATCGAAACAGTCCTATAGGGTTCCGTAAGAGATAGTTTTGCAATTTTGAACAAAACATAAAATTACTTTACATACAATACGATTTAACAAATTAAGAAAAAAAATTGTATGTATATAATTTCATGTTGATTTTAGAAATCAAGTCATGGTCAACAATTTGCAATCTGGCGGATCATAAACAAACAAAACAAAACAACAAAAAAAAAAACCAGGACGCTCGAAGGTCATTCACGGGCGGAATGGAACGGTTAAGAGAGGCAATAGTCGATTATCGAAGCTAAACAAATTCTTAAAAACTTATTAACAAACAATTCAAAACCCAAGCAAATAGATATGCAAAAGCAACAACAAAACATTTGCCCACGCATAGAGCAAAGACAGAGAGAGAGAGAGAAAGAGATTACGGTGGGGGGAGGGAGGGAGGGAGGCAGAGTGAGCGGGCGTTGAGCTTATCTGCTAATGTTTATTAAAATGACTATAAATACAGACAGCGGCAGCCGCCCACCCAGCAGCAACGTCAAGCGCCACACCAACACACACACACACACACACACGCACTTTATCAAAAACAACCAGAAAAGGTGGCCCGGCCTGCAGCAGTTAGGAGAGCCAGAGAAAGAGAGCGAGCGAGATAGAACTGCAACCACGTGTGTTGTTTATGACACCAACAACACACACAAACACACACACACACACACACACTCAAGCGCACACTTTATAAGCGAATGGAAAATAATAAACGAATGTCAATATAAAACGGAATCTTTAAAAACAAGAAAAACAAATAACTGCACAAAGCAAAATGCCGAAAAAAATACGCCGAGAGAAACAAAAAAAAAAAAATTATTTAAAAACTGTCGTCAAAAGCTTAGAAGAGCGCAGCAATAATAACAAATTACAGAGCAAGGCTATTCCCCCCCCCCCCTTCTTGTTCAGTTTAAATTTACATTTCTTTGTGGATTTATTTATTCGATAAATCACCAAAAATAGATAGTTAAAAGATACATTTTTTATTTTTAATTTTTTATTTCCACCCCAAAACTATTAAATCACGCATTAAAATTTTATAACAGGGACACAAGAAAGATTTGGTTCGGAACTGGTTCAGGTTCAACTATGAAGGTTCGTTTCACAGCAATAAAAAGTCGGAATTCCAGGTTTAAACCGGTTCGGTTCAAAACTGTGGTTTGCAGCCCTGTTATTAACCGAACCGGTTGCCACAGTTGGCGTTTTTGCGCCAAAACTGGTGTTTTTTTTTGCGGTTGGCGCATAGGCACTTTTTTTTTGGAACTGGCCCTTTTTGCTTATGATTGATGATATGAATCGAATCAATTATCGGCTTATAACTGGATCCCTTGATCAGAAAATATTTATATAAATGAAAATGATTTGAGGTGTGTTTATACTTCCAAGTCTAATGACCATTTCACATAACCTTTTCAAATTACATTGGTTTTTATGAGAACTAAGATGAATGACGATACAGAAAAAACAACCACAATGTTGGTATTTTGTTCTTAAGATACAAATTTTTTTTATTTAAATGTGGAAAATTTATTTTTTTCTTCAAAAACCAATTTTTTCCCAATTTTAAATAATTCTTAAAAAATGTTCAACAAATTTTAAAAATTCCGGGAGAAAACGTAGGTGCCCTTCAATTTACTACACTCGCAATTTTTAAATATCATCGCGCCTTTCAAAATAATTGTCCAAAAACTATGGAAACTCGCGATTTTTTTTTACCAAAAATACACTACATAACATTAAAGTATAGGAAAACAAAGAAAAAGTCAAGAAACAATATTGTAGACATTTAAGAATTATTTTATTTTTTCAACTCACTTAAAAAAGTTAAAACGGAAATTTTTAGAACATTTTTAGGAATTATTTAAACTTGGAAAAAAAAAGAGAATTTCTAAAAAAAATATACACTTTTTTCACATTAATATAAAAATATTAAAAAAAAACTTAGTTAACATAAAAACCAATGTGGTTAGAAAAGGTTATATGATATGGCCATCAGACTTGAAATATAAACATTCCTCACATAAATATCTTAGGAACAAAAAGAACCAGGGCAAAACGGACGATTGATTTGAATTCAGAATTCAAAAATACATAATAAACGCTTGATATCTGCTCTGTTCCAAAACCTTGTATACGTGAGTAATTTTAAGTTATTCAGAAAGAAATATTTTTGATATAATAAAATAAGAAATATAACATAAATAACCGGAAAAAAAATATTTTGGCTCTTTTTACGATTTTTTTTTATTTTTTTTTGGTGCTAAAAAAATTTTCTCAAGTGGCAACCGTGTTTGCATCCCTATTGTCTCCACCTTAATCTAACTAAAACAGGGGATGTACTTCTTAACGACACAATTTAGCGTTTTTAAAAGATATTGGTTCATGTTCTTCTCGGTTAAAGAATAGCCAGCCACCTATTTTAACCCATTTCACGCCGCGCTGAACAAATTTTCCCCCAGACGTGAAAGTCATTTTTTTTGGGTTATTAGGACCCAGTAATCACGAATCCGTTGTCAAAAAAATTCTACCTATTTTAGTTTCGCCAGGTGAGACTGTTCGACTTCTCGAACAGTCACTTTCGCAGGTGTGCTAAAGTCTCCCAGAGTTACTTTTTAATTGTTTTGTTTTTTCTGTGACTATTTTTGATCTTTCCCCACAATAACAAATGTTTGTCGAAAACAAAATATTTATAGTTATATGTTTTTAGGTTGAAGAAAGGAGGTCTTCATGTAAGGTTTTTTTCAACCCCACCTGTATCCCACCCCCAAGGTTGGGGGTGATCGGAATATTTTTTATCTGAAAGCCAATTAAATTTACTATAGTATAGTGTATCTACCTAATCAATTGGCTTTACTATGTCTCAGAGAGAATTTTTTAAAAATAGGTAATTTTGCTGTTCGTCTAGTCGAACAGCGGCGTGAAATGGGTTAAAAGGATATACGACATTTGGCTTGGAGTCAAACAAAATTTGTTCATGCGTTTATTATCTGAAAACAAAACGACCAAGAGTTAAGCATGCGCTATTCTATTCATTTCGGATCAAAATATAAACAAAATTGTATGATCAAGTGCGTTTTGGAAAGATTGGAACCGACTACTTTAAGATCCGAAAAGCCGAAGGAATGTTACGGGGTTGTGAGCCAAAAAATATTTTTATTATAAATAAAGAATAACCTATTTAACCAAAAAAAACAAAAAATACAACAAAAAAAAGCGAATTTATGTTCGAAAATGTTATTGGCTTCAAAAAAAAGAATTTAAATAAGAACAAGGTGGATACGCTGTTTATATTGATATATCCATTATCATGCTAACACCTTTTACACGGTGGCAAAACGGAAACGGAAAGCGAGGAGGGACGAAAGAGCGGCCGCAACCGGAGACAAAGACAGAAAAGAACCTGATGGCCGGGGATGAGCATTCTGATGGCGAAATGAAAGTAAAACGAAAAATTAACCGATACTAAGCAAGAACAAAAACAAAAGAAAAGGGAAGAAAAAAACACAGCCAGCCAGCCCCGGCAAAACGCCGGGGGAAGAAAAGCAAAAGAGAGAAAAAGACAAGGCAAAGCAGGAAGCGGCGAAAAAAGACGCAAAACCAAACCCAACAAGGACCCAACCAGCAAAACAGAGGACCCGCAAAAGAGAGAAAGAGAAAACCAAACAAAAAGAGGCGAGCCGCAGCCAAAACGGCGAAACAAGTACACACACGAAAAAGAATTAAAGGAATCTAAATCGAAACAATTTTCGCCAAAGGGACAGAAGAAAGGTAGAACGAGACAAAACGAGCCCCAGAAAAACACAATTAAAATAAAAATAAAAAAACCAAAAAAAGACAAAAGAACAAAAAAGCAAAAAAAAACCAATAAAAAAAAGAGTACTCTTTCCGAAATACTTTACCGGTAGTATGCTACTCTTTCTCCCAAGTCATTTAATCCCAAGCCGAATCTTTACGAGCATTTTAGGTAGACTATAAAGCGGTGGGTTTTTCTTAAATTTTAATCTTTTTCATCACGCACGAATCACGAACAGGTCGTGTTGGATCGTGCATCGACACGATATCAACTTTATTAATAAATAAGAAAATTTGATTTAATCAAAATTAAGTGCATAACCTTCAATATTCATATCTCTTCATATCTTTAATACGAACTCATCCCATAATCCATTTTAATGCCAATATATTATAACGATTATACACGCACCATCGTCACCACGACCATTTGCTATCCTGTCATTTTACTTTAAATCTTGTTGTTGTTGTCATCTTCATTGAAATGGAAAAAACCAGGCCGGGCCAATAGATCCCAGGCATAGACCATCTCTCTCTCTCTCTCTCCGGATTAGTGTTGCTCCTGTTTTTCTTTTGACGTGTGCGCGTCGGGAAGTTCTGTTGCTCAAGTGTTTCGTGGAAACAACAGGCTGCCTGCCTGCCTGCCTCAACAAATGCAAACCACAATGAAGAAGAAGAAGAAGAGAGGAAGATGTTTTTATGATTTTATTTGAACTGTACTCGTAAATTTAGCGATTAGTGGACGCGCGATTCTTGGCCCATACATACATATATTGTAGCTCCTCCTTTCCGTCTCGTTTCGAGTGCTTCACGCGCCGCAGGCCTGCTCCTTTTAGCCGCCGCCGCCGAACCTCCTCTCCCCAAACAATGAGACGTCGACGGGCACTCAGCAGACAGACTGACTGACTGACTGACTTGCATGCCAGGCCAAAGAGTTGGCCTCGTATCCGTATCTTGTATCTCCCTCTTGTCGCGACGCTTTGCGCTCTCTATGTCACTGACTGTCTGCTGATGTTTGCTTTTGCAACATTGTTGCATTTATTTTTAGACACATTTCCATGCTGTTCCGCTTTTTTGCAGTTGTTGTTGTTGTTGTCGGCGACGCTGACGTTGCACATTGGGCCAAACTCCGGCTGCAATCAATATTTATATTTAACTTATGTAACACCAAATTCCACAAATTAAGCGAAACTGAAGTACATTGATGAAGTACTTACTTTAAACTGGTTCGGAGTCGAGTTTCACTACTACGAACACAAACTTCAAACTGTTTTTGTTTAACTAATTTCTGAAATGGGACTCTGAACCACTTTGGAACTGGTTCAATCAGGTGCGGAAGCTTTATTTGAACCAGTAAAAAGTGTTCCTGCATTTCTACTTTTAGAACAACTTTTTGAATCTGATTCGAAACAGTATTTCTTATGGAATCTTTAATCACCAACCCAAAGAGCAATTTTTTCTGAGATATGGCTCTGAAATCACTTTATGAACCGGTTCAATCTGGTTCGGATCTAGGTTTGAAGCGAGCATATATTTTACTCCATATTTCACAAAAAAAAAAAAAAAATTGGAAAAAAAAATTGGAAAAAAAAAATTGGAAAAAAAAAAAATTGAAAAAAAAAAATTGGAAAAAAAATTGGAAAAAAAAATTGGAAAAAAAAAATGGGGAAAAAAAAAAAAAAAATTTTTTTTTTTTCATTTTTAAAAAATTTTTAAAAAATTAAAAAAAAAAAAAATAAGATATAAAAAAATTTAGGAGCATTGTAGTTTTTCTCTCTTTTTTTTCGGTATCAAATATTGTTGGGGTTTGGGACGGGCGGGACAATTATAACACTCCCGGGATTTTGGGGAACGGGACTGAAAATTTCTGGTTCGAAACAGTCGGTCGGGACGGGATGCAATTTTCTTTATGAACCGGTTCAATCTGGTTCGGATCTAGGTTTGAAGCGAGCATATATTTTACTCCATATTTCACACCTAATTTCAAGTTTTCAGCTTACAAAATTTGTAAAAAATGGCTCCAACCCACTTTTGAACCACTTTTTCAAACTGGTTCGGAACCAGTATTGAACCAAAAGAAAACGTACTCTATATAACCAAACCAAACACAAGATTTTACGTTTATTGCTTTAATAATATCTAGGAAATTGAACTGAACCGCTTTGGAACCGGTTCAATCCGGCTCGGATCCAGGTTTGAAGCGGGCATATATTTTACTCCATATTTCACACATAATTTCAAGTTCTTATCTTACTAAATTTGCAAGTTATGACTCCAACCCACTTTTGAACTACTTTTTGGGAGAAAAGCTAGGCGGCGTCTCAATTTGCCCTTCTATGTTAATTATTCTATGAGAATATTTTGTTCTTATTTTAAGTACGCAAATTCGTGTTTTAAAAGTTAAACGGTTTTGACTTAAGACTTCAAATGGTTTGATATTTACTTAATATACACTGCCCGACAACCGATTAGCGCCCCCCCCTTCTTCTTGACTAAAACGCTTTATACCAGCCAAACAAATGAAACGATTGTTATGCATTTCTTGTCAATGAAAGTTTATTTAATTATACGCGAAATGCAATGTTAGTTGGGAAGGAACACACTAAATAAAATTTAAATAGAATTTTAAAGAATTTATCATTAAAAATATAATATTTTTTTGGACATTTGATTAGCACCCCTCTCGAAAATGTCGAAAAATATAGAAAAGTGGATACAGATCAGCTCCAAAAATATTTTTATTTTAATTTCATTAATTTTAAAACATATTTTAGAAAGAATTAATAATGTGTTGTGCTGCCACGATTTACTATGACCTCGTACATCTTGTTGGGTAAGGAGTCATATAATTTCTTTAAGTAATCGAGAGAAACAGCTCCCCAGACACTTTTAATGCCTTGAATTAGTTCCGATTCAGTTGGATATTGTGTTCCAGACTCGTAAACTTTGCGTGCTAGCCATCCCCAAACATTTTCTATTATGTTAAGGTCGGGCGAGTATGGCGGCCAGGACAGTAAAGGCACATTTTGGCTATTAATCCAAGATTTTACGAGCCTTGCAGTGTGGATAATGGCGTTGTCCTGCTGGAACTCTCCATTCCAAGGACCCAAAAATATCCTTGATCGCAGGGAATGCCGTTTTTAACACACTGTTGTATGTCGTGGCATTCATACGTGGAGTGAGAAATTGCAATTCAATGGTGCCATAGTATGTAATAGCTCCCCATACCATTACACCACCAGCACGGCTGTGCAGTCGATCTAAAGTGAGTTCTTCCTTTCGAAGATCATGAAAATAGTAAGCAAAGCCATCCGGACCCTCCAAATTAAATTTTTTTCGTCTGAAAAGACTACACGCCGCCATTCCTTGGTCCAGGTCATATTCGCTTGGCAAAAATCGAGTCGTTGCGTATTTCGAAGTTGGTTGGGGGAGGGTTTTTAGTTTTAGGCGTTTTAGGTGTTCAGAATTAGATATAATTCTAATTTTTTCCCTTATTTCATCTGGGGGGGAGTCACATCTATTTAATTGTCGTGTGTTAAAAAAATTCGCTTATCCGCTGGTGTAACCACAGAAGAGCATCGACCCTTCCATATTTTTGATATAGTTATCCTCATTACGCGTAAAAGAATAAAAAAATTGGTGGGGGGTGGGGTGTTTTTTTGATATATTTGGTGTTTAGACTACACACTCTTTTATAAGCCTTTATTTTGGCTTGTTCGGATTCGCTCAACGCTTTTGCTCTTCCCATATTTATTTAGTTTATTTCAAAATTGATCAAATTAAACGAATAATAGCTTCAATGATCTTTTTTTTTTAATAATCGATTGTTCAAATGCCTTTTGAAGTAGTGGGAACTATCGCAATGCGGAATTTAGAACACGAATCTTTTACTTTTCACTTTCGCAGGTTTTAATAAAAATTAATCTACGTAAAAAAAAATATATCTACGTAAAATTCGTTAGATTTACGTTTACCACGAAATACGAATCAATTCCACTTCCGAAAACATTTTATTTTAAAGATATAAACATTAATGTATTGGTCGAAATATATGCAAATCTATTAGGCCTATTCCGTTTTTCACTTTAGTGAAATCGCATGTGGTACTTGTTCTCTTTTCTAATAAAACTACCAATGTAAAAGTCGTACCTACTTTTAATGCGACAAATTCCACATCAATTGATTTGAATCGATTTACTCAATCAATTAACACAACGGAACAGGACTATAGGGTATCGAAAGGGGTTTGACCCAATGCAGTAAATTTTTTAGAAAATGTTTTGCTCACACTTATGAGTTTCCTTTACCTGCCTCACAGAAACCAATGTGCATTCAGTTGCTTCCTTTTTATTTCGTGTGTTTTTCTTCTTCTTCTTCTTGTGTATCGTGAGGTAATTAATTTTTAGCGTTGTTGTGCAAAATTTATGTATTTATTAGCACAAAGCGCTGACCAATCCCGTAACAGGGGCAAGCTTTAAATTTTAATGGTTTTTTAATTAGGCGGCGCCGTTTGAACAAAATACATGTGGATATTCCTTTACCCCCTTCCTCCACTTGGACTACCCCTTTCTGGTTCGTTGACTGAAACAGAGAATCGGGCCTTCTTCTCATTACTATTACTACACACTATATACGCTTTTACTCTACACATTTACAACTTTTACAACCGCATTTGTAAATTTTTATTGCAACCCTCCCCCCCATCCTGTTACTCTCTCTCTCTCTCTCAGGCCTTTGTACGTTGAGTCGTCCTCTGACTTAGTATATTTTGGTAGTCACTGTACCACATTTTTACAGCCACAACAACAACAACAACAATGCGCGCCCCAGACAAGGGCCAACGACATCAACTACTACAACGTTTCTGCACTCTCACACAGATACACACACACAAACACACACAAATGCACAGACAGTCGTACGCCTGTTGTAGCCCATTCATAAGCGATTGCGCTTTTTTTTTTTTTTGAATACCCTAGCAGAGGGTATATTCAAATTGTGGCAGTTGTTTGAAATAAAGGGAAAAAACGGACCATCCATTACCGAGATTCTAGCACTCTGAACTTAACAGTCAACTGTCCAAATCTCTTAAACAGCATGTAAGAACAAGATAGAACTCTGATTTCACCATGCTTGATAGTATTTTCGATTCCTTCACTGAAGTTCAGATTCTTCTAGTGGAAAGAAATGATATAAAAAGGCTGTCCAACATTGACTATAGCTTTTTGAAACTAGTTGTAAACTTTGTGGTCACGTTTAAAGAATGTTTTGAAAGTTGGAGCTCTGAAAAGGAACCTACAATGCATGAATACGCTTTGTGGTACAGAGAAATATTCAATCAATCAAGCATAAGAAAACAGCTTTGATAAAGATATTTTTCATTTATAAAGCACAGTCCTTTTAAAGAGTTAAGTTTCTTGGCCGTAGAAACACGGAAATATGTTTATGTGAAAGTTAGATCAATGTTGGAATTAATTGAAGGTTTCGAGGGTCAAATAAGTAACAAAGAAAATAACTCTTCTGTTCTAATCGTTTCTCAGAATTTATTGAAGATTTATCAGATAAAAAATAAAAAATATCTCATGAAATAAGTTTTTACACACATTTTGTTAAATATAAGAATCAAGTACCCAGACCTTTTATGAGTATCACAGTCATATAGTGTCAAAAGGCTAGAATGTTTTTTTTGGGACATAAGTGAAAGATTTCTGAGTCCAATCTGACTCTGATCTAAGTGCTTCACCCTCCCAATGAAGCATTGAAAACCCTCAGAAAAGGCACTAAAAGTTGATTTTTAGGCACTTATGCTTGAAAACACTGGATGTGCTCGAAAACGCTCCAATGTATGTGTTTACTCCAAAACGCCGAGCTCGGCTCTTTTCAGACACATAGTTTTGAGCGCTCCTAACTTTGCTTGCTGGGTATCTATTCCACTAATACAAAAACTTGCACGGCAATTATTTAATGTGCCAACTTCATCAGCAACCAATGAGAGTGTTTTCTACCTTCAGTAGAATTCTAGAAGAAAGAGGAACTTGTCTGCTTGGGGATAATTTTGAGCAAATTATATTTTTAAACAAAAATATAACTATAAAACATTAAATACTATGATTCAGAATGCATTCCTGAATAATTTGAAAAAAAAAAAAAAAAAAAAAAAAAAAAAAAAAAAAAAAAAAAAAGAAAAAAAAAAGAGAAAAAAAAAAAAAAAATGAAAAAAAAAAGAAAAAAAGAAAAAAATATGAGAAAAAAAAAAAAAAATAAAAAAAAAAAAAAAAAAAATATGAGAAAAAAAAAAAATGAAAAAAAAAAAAAAAAAAAAAAATGAGAAAAAAAAAATATATGTGAAAAAGAAAAAAAAAATATGAGAAAAAAGAAAAAAAAAATTTTAAAAAGAAAAAAAAAAAAATTTTTTTTTAATTAAAAAAAATATAAAAAAAAAAATATAAAAAATTTAGGAGCATTGTAGTTTTTCTCTTCTTTTTTTCGGTATTAAATATTGTTGGGGTTTGGGACGGGCGGTACAATTATAACACTCCCGGGATTTTGGGGAACGGGACTGAAAATTTCTGGTTCGAAACAGACGGTCGGGACGGGATGCAATTTTCTGTCTCGCACCCATCTCTATTTCACATCAAAGTCTCGTGTTAACCACATCCATACTCCACAACTGGCGCCAACAGCTGTAAAGGTGACCTTGTACGTAAAAGTTTTAAAGTAAAAGGTTTTTTTTTTTTTTTTAATTAGATGTTTTGGGCGGGATCGAATTCACAACCTCCCGCAAAGTAGGCACACACGCTACCCACTGAGCCGCATTTTATTTAAAATGCATTTACATAATCCAGCCAAATTTAATCAATATCAGACGACTATATCTTAAAGTTGTCATATATCCGATTGGTCCAAAACCAGTTCTAATGAGAACCTCTTTTTAGTTTTCCAATAAGTCTTTAAATTTAGCTTTTGTTCATTTTTTATGCATCCATATAATCCTGCTAAATTTGATCAAAAACGGATGACTATATCTTATAGCTGACACACTACCGATCTATCTGAAAATGCTATGAAAAATATGTTTAATTTAAATATTTGTTAATCGTGAATATAAACTGCTTCAGCTTCAAGTTGGATCAAAATCGGCTGAATTGATCGTATAGCTATCGCCACCTTTTCATGTACAACAATCGTCTTCAGTCAGAAAGTGGCGCCATCTGTTGGTGGAAGTGAAAATTATATATTTTTATTGGAAGATTTGCCAGGGTATATAAACTTCCTCTAATATTTGTTGTTGCTCTGCTGGCGCTTGCACAAAATTTGGCGGCGTGAAAATGATTTTGTTGTTGTTTTTTTTTTTTTTATTTGTTGTGCGTATAGTTTCCGCCCTTATCACACACAAGCACAGCTTCCTCTCGCTTATCTTTACACATGCGCTCTCTAGGGCTCTCTGCCGCGCCTTTCTCTCTCTCTCTCTCCTCTGTCTGTCTCTCAGTGGAGGCGGCGGCGTCTCGTCCTGTTTTTATACGCATTGGCTTTTTACATGTCTATCCGCAAAAATGCCGACTCACGCTCTCTCGCTCGCACTTGTTATTAGATTTCAGTTTTTGTTTTCATACACATTCGCCGCTCATTTCACACATTACGCTTCGGCGTCATTTTTCGGGGTCAACGTCATCTCGAGGGTGGCGCTGCGCTTCTTGCACGACAGCGACAACACTCGCTCTCTCTTTCTCTCTCTCTCTGACTCTCTGTGTTGTTGTGTTTTGCTGCTGCAGCACATTTTTAATGCCGGCGAGACGCGCCTCCTGTCTTGTGTGTGTGTGTGTGTTTGTTGATGTGTTTGTGTTTATTTGTTGTCTTGACCAAAATAAATTTTTAGCAAAATAAAACTGGTATTTAAAAGCCTTATTATTGTCTGGCCTGGTCTGGGGCGGGCAATTAAAATGCAAAAAAAAAAAAAAAAATGTACTGCCAGTGTGTTGAGCGGATTGAAGAACTCTTAACTAATTTAGTTTTGATTTGAGAGCAAAATATAGAGAGAGTAAGAGCAGCAGAAGCAGCAGCTCAGTTTGTGTCTGGCCTGGTTTTAATGGGGGGGCCTGACGGCGGGGCCAAGTTTCTGTTGTAGTCGGCACTTTTTTTTTTTTTTTTTTTTTACTTTATATTTTGGCTGCATTTTTTGTTTGGTGTTCAAAGGCGTGGCCATAATTTGATGTTGTAATAAGTTTGTTACTCTTTTTACATTATTTTATTTGATTATATTTCTGCTTTGTTGCTGGAATTTGGCGCGAAAGGGTCTTTAAAGTGGAATACAGTACCATTATGTAAGACCAGATAGTTTTTTTTTTAAGTGAGGGAAATTAGATTGAAATTATAATTTTGCTTGCGAAAAAAATAATAGGACCACCCTCACAGGCAAATTTTCCAAGACATTATAAATACATTTGGTTTTAGGAAACCTTTAAATCGCTTTGGAATGAGAAGACTACTTAAAAATTATGAAGAAAAGAAAAAACCGTGGGTTGTTTACCGTTTTCAACGAAATTTTATATGGAATTTTATGAAAAAAAAATAGGAAAATTAGCCGAAAAATATTAAGGACCACGGTTCTAAATAATGCTTATTTTTATTTTAAATCAAAAAAATATCCACTTAGAATCGTCGTAGAAGAATTGTATTTATACCCAAATTATTCTTTTTCGATTATCTATGTAAATTCGCCATGATTTTTATTTTTATAATGTTTTAGACTATACTTCCTTAATGCCAATGATTGTTTTAAGTGATATTTTAAAACTTAGGCGATAATCATTATTTTGAGCAAAAAAAAAAAAACTCAAAAAATAATTATTATTTCGTGAGTTTTAATTTTCGCTTAAAAATAAAACTTAACAAGGATTGTGACCTTATCAAAAAGGAACTTTGGCAAGTTAATGCATATCCAAATAAGTGAAGCAAGTCGAATCTATAAAATCAAATCAGGGATTTAAAAATTTTTTGAAAAAGTTCCTTTTGATAAGGTCACAATTCCTTGTTGAGTTTTATTTTGACGCAAAAAATAAAACTCATGGAAAAAACATTATTTTTGGTTTATTTTATTCGCTCAAAAATAATGATTATCACGGAAGTTTTTAAGTATTACTTAAAAATAATCATTATGGTGTGAGCACACTAAAAAAAAAAATTAAAAAATAATCATTAAGTATTAAGTTTTTATTTTATAACTTATAATGATTACGTTCCCTGATAATAGGACCACTTATCAAATATGCACTTAAAATAACAAAATTCACTTAAATTAGGACTTATAGCTAATTGTCTATTAGATAAAAGATTATTCAATAAATTTAAGATTTAGTTACGTTGCGTTTATGTGCACCAACGGCTACGAAACGGCATGAAAATTCAACCAAATCCCGGCACTTTTTTAGAGGAAACTGGCTTCCAGGACTCCTGAATGACTTATCAGTAGTAACTGCCTTTTGACATAAGCTCAATGATTTTCGATGAGAGTGAGGTCTGGTGACTGCGCAGGCCAGTCCAAAACTCTCTCAGAATTTTTTCAAAACCATTCCTATGCATTTCTGCTGGTTTGCTTGGAGTCATTGTCTTGTTGGAAGACCCATACTAACGGCATTTCATATTCTGCGAAAGATACCATCATATAGCCAAAAATGGTCGTATAAATGTTGATCCATTATGGTTTTTAGACAATATAGTGAACCAATTTCATAGTAAGAAAACACCTCATACCATTATATTTCAGCCTTCATGTTTAATGGTTTTTGGAGTGTATTTTGGATTGTTTTCTGAGTTAAGAGGACTCCTGACGTAGAAAAGAGAGCCTTTCCACCAAACATAACAACTTTACTCTCATATTTCTATAAAATATCCAACATTTTTGATTTGCGAACTTTATGCGATTATTAATATGTCTGCCTTTTAACAGAGGGACTTCTCTTGGGCCTACGGGTTCTTAAATTCGGTTCTCTGGGTCATGTGTGAACTTTTTGCACTGACACATTTATATCGAGGTCCTTTTTGAGCTCAGTCAGCCTTAAAAATTGATCCTTCTTGTCCTCGCGGATACATCTTTTGTCGTGAAACTTGGCCAGGAATCGATTTTGGAGCAATTGTTTCAGTCTTTTTCTTTGCGTGTACTGCGTTTCGAATCATTTTATTTGAATATCCAACCAATCGTTTTTAATACCAACATCTCCATAAAAAAAAAAAATCAGAAATAACCATTTTAAGAATATTTCTTAAAGGGGGTATACTAAGCAATATAAAAAATATAAAACTTGGAAATATCAATAATTGTTTGTTTTTTTGATCAATTAGACGGAATGTCATAGTGGTCCCATTATTTTTTTCGTAATTCTAATAGGTTCTTAATAAATTGTGTTTATGCTAGCTTGCTCAAATTTAGAATTCTTATTATCATTGTATCTTTATTTAAAACCAAACTAATCAAAATTCTTTCCCAAAAAAAAAAAAAAAATGTAGAAATTTAACCAAATCTGACTTCTATATTCTAAATATAAAGTTTATATAAAAATCAGTTGACTTCGTTATTTAAAATTTTTTCTCCTTTCTTTTTTCTCTTTTTAGATCAACAAAATGCATCCTTGAAATCACATGAAAAAAAATTGTGAATTGTGAAAGTGAATGGAAATCAAGTGAGGAAAATGTAAAGTGAAAAAAAAGGAAACCAAAAGAGATCAACAATCAAAAAACAAGGAATTAAAAAAAATGATAACCTAAATAAATTAAATTGCTAGTCAAAAAAGGTAGAGAAACGAAAGAGAAAAGTGGGATAAACTATCTCTTTCTCTCTCTCTCACTATCCCTCACTCCCCCACTAATACAATCTGTCTGTCTAAACCGACAAAAAATTCCTTACAATTGTCACTATTTTTTTTGTTGTGGTTTTTGAGAAACTTGTTTGGTATTTTCTGACAGTAAACAAGAGAGCAGCAGCAGCAGCATCAACAGCCGCCGCACCAGTAAATCTCGCTTAAGGTAAGTTCTTTAGTTTTTTTTTTTTTTTTTTTTTTTTTTTTGGGGGAATTAATTTTCTGTGTCACAGACATTCCACAAAGCATTTGATTGACAATATATTCCAATATTTCCCTTTGGCCCAGTTCTAAAAAAGAAAATTCCGGAAAATCTGCTTCCTCTAAATCTAAATAATGTGTAACAAATGGCGCGTCTGTCGCAACAACAACTGCAATAATAATAAAACTTGGCAGGGAAAAACTTTCCAGAGTCTCCGACCGCATCAGTCACTCAATTGCACACTCACCGTCTGGGCATTTCACAGTTTGGAGCACACACACGAGCAACACTTGAGACGACAGCGGTTGATGAGGGGGGGGGGAATATAGGAATGGGGACAGGAACGGGAGTAGCCACACCATGTGGCATGCGGCATGCCATTGTAGCACAGTAACAGTTGAAAGCTTGAACGGAAATAGTTGAATGGAAAATGCAGTGTAATCAACACAAATTCTAAAAACTAGAAATGAGAAAACGACATTTGCTATAAAAATGTCTGAAAAGATATTTTTTAATCGGTATTTCGAACCGGATAACAAATCGACTCGTATTTCGGTTCCGCTTTCGGTTCTATCTCTATTTCGCGACCATCTCTAGTCGGGCATGTTTTGTACCTTGTACCGAACAAGGCAGAACGACAATAGCACATCACAATCCTCCCAACTTCTACACTGTAACAAGAACAGGATTAGGACTAAGATTAGAAGTCTTAACGGGGCACTGCACCATAGGATGCATGTACAGGGTTGCCCATATTCGACGGACCCATGTTTTTTTTTTTAAAAAAATCAAAGAAAAAAATAAAAATTTGGCGGTTGGCAATCTTAATCATTTAATTTGTTCCAAGTAGATTTGTTTACATCAATTTTTGAATATGATATCTCTCAAATGGCCGCCTCTGGCGTTGATGGCGTATTGTGCCCTTTTTGCAGCATTTTCCATCGTTTTCGCCAACATTTCGGCCGGAATAGCGGCTATTTCTTCACGAATGTTGTCCTTGAGCTCTTCTACGGTCCTTGGCTTGTTAACGTAAACCTTTGACTTCAAATATCCCCACAAGAAGAAGTCAGGCGGCGTCAAATCGGGCGACCGCGGTGGCCAATCCAAATCACCTTTTCGACATCAAACGGCCCGGAAACAATTTCTTCAGAAAATCGATTGTTATGCGACTTGTGTGCGGTGGAGCGCCGTCTTGTTGAAACCAGAACTGCCTCATACGCTTTCGACGAATAATTGGCATCACAAAATTGGTCATCATGTCGCGATAACGCTCCTGGTTGATGGTAACAGCATGGCCATTTTCATTTTGGAAGAAAAACGGCCCAATGACCGTTTTCGCACTAACGCCGCACCAAACTGTGACTTTTTCGTCATGAAGAGGCACTTCTTGAATCTCCTGAGGATTTTCAGTGGCGTAAATACGGCAATTTTGCTTATTTACGGTCCCATTCAATGTGAAATGGGCTTCATCGGACATGATAATTTTGTTTGTTGAGTTTTCACAATTGACTTGTTCTGTTGAATGTAAATTTCAACTATTTCAGAGCGCTCGCGTGGCGTGTATTGTTCCATGGTAAAAATCTGCTTGGACTGACGCTTCAAACGCGGTATGTCATTAAGCGATCTGACATCTCTGTCAAAAGTTATGGCGTTGCCAGATGGGTCCGTCGAATATGGGCAACCCTGTATGAACAATTTCACACATTTATTCTCATTTGTAGCTTTACGCACATTATTAAAGGGTTGACTATTACCGTTTTCATGGTAAAGCAATTGACTTTAATATAGTTTTCGAGAGGAAAATGGAAGCAGCATCTCAGACTCTCTCTCTCTCTTTCTCTCTCAACGACTCATTCACGCGTAGTTCACATAACTTAAAAAGTGAGTTTTCATTGGGCTCCACAAGCTCCAGCCTCCAAAGCAGAGATGAGGCTGCTGCTGCTGCTGCTACTTTTTCATCTTCTTCTGCTTCTTCTTGGCATTCTTTACGGCGACAACAACAACAACGAAAAGCAACTGCAGACGAAGGTCTGCGCTGCCGTCAACATTGGAATGTGGCAGCGCCACTTTACACCCTTCACGTTGCGTCTGCAGCTGTTGCTACTAGTTTATGGAGAGGGGAGAACAACAACAACAACAACAGCAACATTTTACGGCATGTTAACTGTCTCCGGCTATAAGCGCATAAAACAAATACAAAAAGAGAGATAGAGAGAGAGAGAGAGAGACAGACTGTAAGTGAGTGACTGACTGAGTATGTGGTGTGTGTAATTAATCATTCGTGGCGGGGTCTCCCCTTCCTCTGGTATAGACCCGCACAGTTTCGGTTTTTATTTTTATGAATTTTTATGTATTGCACAAATGTTAATCGTTACATTGTTTCGTTTCGTTTTCATTTCTGGTTACATCATTGAAAGACATAAAAACCGTCATTAAGCGAACACGAGGTCGTTCGGACGTCTCCGTACAGCAGTCAACCATCAATCACACGCACAAAACGGAAATAAATATAGTAGAGCGAGAGAGGGATGCAGATAAAGATAGATATGTGTGTGTGTGTGTGTGTGTGCAGCGGAAGTGCGTCTAATTGAGCAACTGACAAAATATGCGCGTCTGTGGGCTCCCTCTCTCCCTCCCTTCCCAAACCCTGAGCTTATCCCGGTGAGACTGTGGGACGACAACTCTTGGGGCAAAGTGGGAAAGTTCCTTGGGGGCTGTGGCTGCTATCTCAATCGCTGACTGACAGCCAACACGTGCTCTTTGGCTAGCCAAAGCCATTAAATGGAAACTGCAGTTGTAACAGAAGAGAGGGGAATGTGGAAGTATTTGATGCTTTCGGAATTATTGGTTGAATAATTGAATTGCAAACGGAAGGAAAACGCTTAATGGATGGGATTTGACTGTACCCAAAGGTACAGTCATACCAGAATATAGGAATTTAGGTTAGGAATTTAGATTAGCACTTTTGACACTGAGAAGTGGATACCAAGGCTGAACCACGCATAACCGTTTCGTTTCGGGATGTTTTTTTTTTTTTTTTATAAAGTGGTCCGTTCCGAGTTCAGGTTCGAGGGGTCCGAATTGCGGAACCCAAAAAACCCGAACCGATCCGGCTTTTAGCGGTTTCGGTTTCAGCCACGCTTTCAATTAATGAAAGAAGTGTATGGTAACTATTTTGGTATCTTGCGGCAAAGACCACGCGTGGTATACGCGATTTAAAAATGGTTGGACGACCAAAATTCGAGAAAACCAAAAATGCACTCGAAATAAATGCGTAAATTTGCCAAAATCTTCCTTAGAATTGTTATAAATGGAACAAAATCAGGGATGCAAAGCGATTCTGAACTGAAACGAACCTCCAATTAGTGCTCGTAAACCGAACTTTTAAAAATGCGGAACCAAACCAATCTCAATTTGCATAAATTTTCCGAAATCAATGTCTTTTAGATGTAGTTTTGTGCCTGCGCTTGAAAAGTGTTGAAGCTTTTGATCGTTAAGCTTGCTTGTATCGCATTTTAAGAAAGGCTCAGCGAGCAGGCTCGTGTACACTCGTTGCAGCTTTCTTAGTTCGAACCAAAACCATATGTTCGTTCAGATTAGCGTCGCGAACGGAAGCTTAAACTTTACGACGGGTTCAAACCTTCTGCAGAATTCTAGAGGGTTCCAGCTTAAATGGGTACCTCGGAAACGAACGATTTATAGGCTAATGCCGAACCGAAACCGTGTAACAAAAAGAACCGAACCGGAACTGAAACCGATATTTTATGTAACTTCTCCTTACTTTCCTCGCTTTTAAATATTTAGAACAATTTTAGTTAGTATCTACATCTTTTCAAAGCTGTATAATTGACAAAAAAAAAAAAAACATCTGAAAAGGATCAAGGAAAAAAAATATAATTAAATTCTAGAGCGCCCATTGGGGACTAGTAGAGTAATAAAATGTTAATATAATACTAAGGTTTATTGAAGTAAGAAAATGAAAATAAATTGGCATAAAAAAAAAAAAAAAAAAAAAAAAAAAAACAATTTTAGTTATATTTCAAGTGCAAAATTATAAAAATATTTTTTTTTATAAACGTTCGTATTCAAATTATATTTGATCTACTTTTCGGACAATGAGTTCGAAGTTCCGTACCGAATCTTCTTCAGAATTTGGATCTGGATCGAACCTGATTCTTACTGATTTCTCAAAGACAATGCTAGGGCTACAAATTCAAAGTGATGCAGTCAAGTGTACCCCATAATCTGACAACGTACCTAGTCACCTTAGTTCTAAGTCTATTTGCTTAAAACTGGTCACACTGGAAGCCGTCTAGTAGGATATGTTGCAAAATGTTGTCTAGTTTAAGCTAATAGAACGCAAATGAACAAATCACTTGAAACAATCCCACATCTCTATGTAAAGTCTAGACATCAAATCCAAATTTAGGTTTTAATAGTGTTGTCTGGTTTCGGTTTCTGTTTTTTTTTTTTTTTTTTTTTTTTTTGGCGACGACATTGTCAATGTCAATTGAAAGATCGCTTCTCAGCGTTTCCTTCACTTCAGCCATAATATGCACATATTTTAAGTCACTTTGGTTGATTTGCTGCTTGCATACGCTTAACGGTTTTTTACCTTTACCCCGCCCTTCCCTCCCATCCCATGTGATTAATGAGCCCAACGGACAACAGATATTGCCTTGTATGGGGTTAGGTCTCATATTGTGTGTGTGGAACTCCGTCAGCTTTTATGAGCAATTAAAAAACTATTACAGACTGCAAACTGCTGGCAACTTGGTTTTGTTTGTTGGCTGGTTTTTATGGGCGCCACACGAGTGTGGGTCGCTGCTGCGCATGCGCAGGAATACTCGTACAAATGCGGAAGTGTGTTTGGCATATGCATATGCCTCTCCTCTGCCCATCCAAAATGCACCCTAATGACACACATTAAACTTGGTTGTGTGTGTGTGTGTGTCTGTCTGTGTTTTTGTTGCAAACTAATTGGTGGCCATTAAAATTCGTTTTATTGTCATTTAAGGGGGTTGTGGTGAGCTTAAAAACTAAAAGATAGTCTAAATGTGGAGACAGGTTAGTTTTAATGTCCCAAAAAATATGCACAGACTTGCTTATCATGTAAATGTACGTAGTTGACGATTCAAGGCATTTACTGATACGGTAATTTACTTTGTACTTGCCAAAGTTTGTATATAACTACTGATGGCCTTGAAGTGTGCTGCCACATTAATTGATTACTGTATATCAAAGAACCGCATTGAGGCTATTAAGACTAGACGTCTTCCTTCTCGTAGGAATTCTCACAGGACACTGCCGCAAGGCTTGATATATACCACATTGACTATTGTAGAAGCTGTTGCTCAGTTGGTTAAGAAGAAAGCGTTCAGTATCTTCTCTGTCACTTCCCAATTATGAAATACTAGGTCAGTCTTTTCTACCTGATCCTTAAAATAGAACTTAAGTTTGTTCTACTATCTAGGTGGTTCGCGGTCTAGGAGTAAATATAAGAGTTTATGGTATCATAACGGGCCTATCTCAGGCCTAAGTGAAGAAGCTTCACCGCTTACTACCATCGCAACCTAACCTATCCGAAATAAAGTTGGGCGCATCGAATTGAAATGCTGACTGACTTTGAGTTTCTTGAGAAGATCCAATTTCAAGGGGCGCCGAGATGGGAGATATTTGTTAGAAAGCAAGAAAGGATTTCTACCTTCGAAAACTCAAAGTGGGGCATGCTCAAAGAATTGTGATCAGACTTAGAGTCTAGTTAGGCAACAAAAGATAAACCTCCATGACCTACTGAATCGAACCAGTCTTAATTTTCGACTCTAAGTAAATCTAATATAAAAAAAAAACCTCCCCGGTACGATGTTTCGGTTTTTTTTCGCTCCAAAATATCAGTTCTTGAACAATAGTTATAAAAAAGTTTAAAATATCGGTTTCACTTCCAGATTCTTGTTCAGACCTTTAATCGATTCTTTTTTGACCTCTTTGGCAGATATATGGTCACACTTTATGTGGATGCTAAATTTATTAAGAGAGTCAATGAGAATAGGCCTTTAACAGTCAATATAATAGGCCTTTAATTCTTATTAACGGCTTACAAAAACGTACAAAAAAAAAAAAAAAAAAAAAATACAGGGTTGTCCATATTCGACGGACCCATGTTTTTTAAAAAAATCAAAGAAAAAAATAAAATTTCGGTTGGCAATCTTAATCATTTAATTTGTTCCAAGTAGATTTGTTTACATCAATTTTTGAATATGATATCTCTCAAGGCCGCCTCTGGCGTTGTGGCGTATTGTGCCCTTTTTTGCAGCATTTTCCATCGTTTTCGCCAACATTTCGGCCGGAATAGCGGCTATTTCTTCACGAATGTTGTCCTTGAGCTCTTCTACGGTCCTTGGCTGTTAACGTAAACCTTTGACTTCAAATATCCCCACAAGAAGAAGTCAGGCGGCGTCAAATCGGAACGCGGTGGCCAGTCCAAATCACCACTTTTCGGCTTTCAGAAAATCGATTGTTATGCGACTTGTGTGCGGTGGAGCGCCGTCTTGAAACCAGAACTGCCTCAACGCTTTCGACGAATAATTGGCATCACAAAATGGTCAGTCGCGATAACGCCCTGGTTGATGTAACAGCATGGCATTTTCATTTTGGAAGAAAAACGGCCCAAGACCGTTCGCACAACCCAACTTGACTTCGTAAGAGGCAATTGACCGAGGATTTAGTGGCGTAACCGCAATTTTGCTTATTTACGGTCCCATTCAAGGAAATGGGCTTCATCGGACATGTAATCTGGGTTTTCATTGCTTGTCGTGAATGTAAATTTCAACTATTTCAGAGCGCTCGCGTGCGTGTATTGTTCCAGGTAAAAAATCTGCTTACTGACGCTTCAAACCGGTATGTCATTAAGCGATCTGACATCTCTGTCAAAAGTTATGGCGTGGCCAGATGGGTCCGTCGAATATGGGCAACCCTGTACAAGTGTTCACAAATCGCTTTCGACCCCAAAACTGATCCTAGATCCTATTACCATACGATTTGGATCGATTTTGGGGTCGAAAGCGAATTGTAGAACACTTAGGTTTTTTTTTTTTTTTTTTTTTTTTTGACCTGAACATGTTGTTCCGACGACCAAGCACTTTTGTAAGCCGTTTTAATGAGGATAAAAGCCTTCACTATTAAAGGCCTATTCTCAAAAAACATATACATGTCTATAATTTTTTTTTTAGTGAGTTTAAAAAATTTAAAGATTTTAGGAATAACAATAAAAATTCTTTAACATGATTTTTCAAAATAGAAAGTCCAGTTCGGAAGGACATTAATTTTAAGGTTCGGTTAAGAGACTCAAAAAACATAAACCAAACCGATTCTAAGGGATTCCATTATGGACCGATTTAGAGTCTTGATTCTGAAAACACTTTCCTATTTGATTTTTATTTAAGCTAGCTCTTTAATCCTCTTTAAATGACAAGTATTACAGTAACTGTTTATACGATTCCTGATATAAATCACATATTTGTTCAATATAGAGAGATCTCTCTAAATGATTATATGATAATGGGCGACACATGCGCATAATGACCTGGCACTGTTTGTTGGTGCCGCCCGGAACCCCCCCCTCCCACCCACCGCTTTACTTCTCTCAAGAAGGCGATGGCGGAATGTGCATGAGAGTTTAGATTGGAATGCTGTTTATTGCATTTTTCAGCTAAATGTCGTCGCTGTGCCGCCGTCACCCATTGAAAAAAAAAAAAAAAAAAAAAAAACTATGCATAATGACTGTGGTTTGTTCGAGTATCAAGTCTGAGACGGAGTCTCTGACTGTGTGTGTGTGCGTTGTTGTTGGCATTTGGAAAGTTAGTTGGCTGCTTTTTATAGCCCCCAATCTGCGCTAGCTTATTTGAGTCATTGTGTTGTGCGCCTGTATTTGGATTTGATATTGCAATTTTTGCATCAAGCATCCGGGATGGCGCATAGGACAGGATGCTGATGTTGTTGTTGTTGTTGTTGTTGATGACGATGTTTTGGTGGAGTCTCAAGTGTGTGGAATGCGCATTTAATGATTTATTCGATTAGATGCCAAATTGACCCACTTACAATTAAATTTCAATTTGTTGAAGATTTTGGAGTAATTGAGGGATTTTCTATATTTTAAGAATAGTTCATTTGAACTAGTTCGGCATCAAGAGTCGCCAATGACTTTTTAGTAATCAGAATTACACAATGTTTTGAATATTAATCACCTTTTTGGCCGGCAAAACTTCAAAAAAAGAAACTCAAGCGATTGAAAATATTATTTGATTGTTGCATACAACACCACTCTTGTCTCTCTAGTCATTCTTTAGACTTCACTTCAAAGCAACACTCGACCGACCTCCCCCGCACTTAAAGATTTAAATTTGTTTTTCCATTCAACGCTGCTGCACCTCCACCCACTTGAGAGTCATCAGCATGTAGCATGCATCAGCGGCGGCAACAACCGACGGCCACAGCATTCAGCACTTTCAGCATCTAATCAGCAAAATTGTGCAAAATGTGCAACTGAAAAACGTGGCCCAAATGGCCCCAAGACCAAAAAAAAAAAAAAAAAAAAAAAAAAAATACACCCATTGAGTGTTGTTCTGTTGTGTTGCCATACACAATTACAACATTTTAAATGCACAACAGATGACGATGACGCCGCTTCGGCCCACACCTCATCTGCATTTGATGACGATCCGACGGCTGGTACACTACCCCATCCATTTACCCACCCACTGCACCTACCCCAGCAGTGTCTGTCTGCGTCGCGTTGTTGTTTTCGTATTCAACCGAGCGCTAAATTTTTCGCTTTTAGACGGCGCGTGAGTGGGCGTTACCCCCTCACTCCCCTCCCTTCCTACCGTACGAAAAATGTTTTTAATTACAATCATTAGAATGAAATTGATCGTGAACTGAAACACGAAAATTAAATTAAGAAAATGCAAGAGACCTCAAAATGCATTCTCTTTCTCTTTAGGGGGGGAGCAAGGAGAAGAAATTTGTCTCATCTTATTTATTTTATAGAACTCTGCTCTATGCTATTTTTAAAGCATCATCTCCCTCCCTCCCTTCCAATCCCAGTGAATTTAGTTTTATAAATAAGCTAAAAGTTTTAATTTAATTTGAAGAGGGGGAGAGTTTATTTTCTCTTTCGGAGGGGGAGGGAGCAGAGAAAGGTGAGAGGTATAAAATGTTCTTTGCATAAATATCAAATTTTATTTGACTTGCTTTACAAGCAATATAATTTTAGAACTCAATAAATTAAGTTGTAATTGAGAAGCAAAAACTGGGTTATACTACGTTTTGTAAATTTTTGAGATCTAGCTGGGGAAAAGGCATAACTGGAGTTAATAACCAACGATTTGGGACATTTAGTCATAAGTCCATAACTTGGACGGTTTTAGGTTTTAGTTTTTTATTAAAAAAAAAAACATATATATATATATCAAAGATTTGAAACGATTGATTACACTGTGCAAGTCGAAAAAAAAACATGACCAACTTTAACGGTTTTCCTATTTCGGGCCCTGAAATCGAACTGCATCATTAGTTTAATGAGTTTTTAACGATAGCTTCATACAAATATTTTTTTAAGATTTTCATCAAGTTTAAATATGTTCTAAATTGAAATTTTTTATTTAGTTTTACGAGAATTAAATATCATATTTTTCGAATTTACAAAAAAATTGAACTTCGTAAAAAATAAAAAAAAAAAAATTGTATGAAACCATCGTGATAATTAAAAAAGTAATGATGCAGTTCGATTCCTAAGGCCCGAATAAGGGAAAAACCGTTCAAGTTGGTCCCGTCATTTTTATTTTTAAAAAAAAAAAAAAAAAAAACGAGAAGGCAAAGCTAACTTCGACTGTGCCGAAGTTTTAATACACTTGAAAAACTTTACTCCAACTGATTTAACCGGTAAAATATATATAGGATATAGATATCCGATATTAAAAATTTTTAAATCATTGAAAATAAAAATTTGATACCATAAAAAAACTTTTCTTAGTAAAACACATTTTCCGACCGATCGGTCCTATGGCAGCTATATGCTATAGTCATCCGATTTTGATCAATTTTTTCAGAATTGTGTGGAAACATATAAAACAAATATATACTACGATTGGAGATGCTACGATGGAAATCAAAAAAGTTTTTCCCACAAAGACTTATTTTTCGACCGATCGTTCCTATGGCAGCTATATGCTATAGTCATCCGATTTTGATAAATTTTTTCAGAATTGTGTGAAAGTATATAAAACTAATATATACTACGATTGGTGATGCTACGATGGAAAACAAAAAAGTTTTTCTCACTAGAACTATTTTTTGGACCGACCGTTTATATGGCAGCTATATGCTATAGTCATCAGATTTTGATCAATTTTTTCGGAATTGTGTGAAAGCATATAAAACTTATATATACCACGATTGGTGACGCTACGATGGAAAACAAAAAAGTTTTTCTCATTAGAACTAGTTTTTGGACCGATCGTTCCTATGGCAGCTTTATGATATAGTCATCCGATCCGGCCGATTCCGACAAATGTGCAACGTATTTGTATTTAAAGACTTTTTGCAAAGTTTGGTCAAGATAGCTTCAAAACTGAGGGAGGAGATAGGATAGAAACAGACGGACAGACGGACGGACGGACGGACAGACGGACAGACGGAAATGAACTCAGCTCGTCATGCTGATCAAGAATATATATACTTTATTTGGTCGGAAATGCTTCCTTCACTGCGTTACAAACATCGTGACAATTTTAATATACCCTCTGCAAGGGTATAAAAAGTAATGATGCAGTTCGATTCCTAAGGCCCGAATTAGGGAAAAACCGTTCAAGTTGGTCCCGTCATTTTTATTTTTTGAAAAAAAAAAAAAAAAAAAAAAAAATGTTATTTATGCAAAAAATTGTGTTTGACCGATCTTTAGCTATATTTATTATTGTTGATAAAAGTTACAAAAACTGTCGGATCATTATTTGCTTAAGTTATGAGTATCCCGATAGAGAAGCTAAAAAAAAAAAAAAAAAAAAAATAGAAGGCTAACATCGGCTACGCCGATGTTTTAAATACGCAGTTTTTGAAAGTCGCTACAATTGATAACAAAAAGTTTTTCTCACTACAACTAGTTTTTGACCGACCGTTTATTGGCAGCTATATGCTATAGTCATCCGATTTTGATAAATTTTTCCAGAATTGTGTGAAGGAGTATAAAACTAATATATACCAAGTTTGGTGACGATTCAATAGAAAACAAAAAGTTTTTCTCACTAGAACTAGTTTTTTACTGACCGTTTATATGGCAGCTATATGCTATAGTCATCCGATTTTGATCAATTTTTCCAGAATTGTGTGAAGAGGTATAAAACTAATATATACCAAGTTTGGTGACGATTTAATAGAAAACAAAAAAGTTTTTCTCACTAGAACTAGTTTATGGACCGATCGTTCCTATGGCAGCTATATGATATAGTCATCCGATCCGGCCGATTCCGACAAATGTGCAGCCTATGTGTATTTAAAGACTTTTTGCAAAGTTTGGTCAAGATAGCTCTAAAACTGAGGGAGGAGATAGCATAGAAACAGACGGACGGACAGACGGACAGACGGACATGGCTATATAGACTCAGCTCGTCATGCTGATCAAGAATATATATAGTTTATGGGGTCGGAGATGCTTCCTTCTATGCGTTACAAACATCGTGACAATTTTAATATACCCTCTGCAAGGGTATAAAAAAACCCAGTTTAAAAAAAATATTCAAAAAACATTCCTACCTTAAAAATATTTCTTAGTTTGATCTTATTGTGTACTCAGAAGCACCACATCAATCAGAAAAACCACATTAAAAATATGATGAAAAGCTGAGTTTAGAAATATCAAATGGTGCAAGGTCGGGGCTATGCAAAACGACCGAAATCGTATGGGAATTAGGTCGGAAGCGATTTGTACAGTGTTAAGTAATTTTCTTTGAGTATTTGTTTGTCTATTGTACATTCTTTGATCAGACAAATTAAATTTTAAGCTGGTAAAAGCCCTTTAAGCCCAGATAGGACAGTTAGCGCAATACATTTTACCTATTATCCTTACAAAGATAATCCTTCGAATTTTTTTAAGAGATCGAAGCTAATAAATAACTGAGTCATTACATGTTTTTCTATCAATGCCATCGAAAGCTCTTTTTTAAGCGTCAACAACGCTGAGAAAACTTTCTACATCATCATTTTCATATTTTCAAATAGCAAAAACTAATTTTTAGTATCTAAAACATTTTGTTACGGTACAGGTTCAGGTTCAACTATTTTTCCACTAAAAGTTTGGAAGTGGAATTGGGAACATGACTGTAAACAAACTTTTACAAACTTTTCCCCAACTCTAATTCAAATTTTCTTACATGCTTTCCAAGTTGCACCCCTTTTCAGTTACACAGCATGGTACAAAATGGCTTACATCCCCCTTTCCATTAAAAGCTGCTTTACATACTTCAACCCCTGTCTGTCTGTCTGACTGTTTGCCTCTAAGCAACCCTCGTTGTCGTAGTCGTCTAGATCTTGTGATCTTGTGTCATTACAAACGACGGGCGATGTTGTTTACGTTTTATGTAGATTTATTTTTGCCTTGCAACTTAAACGCACAGACATTTAAATTTAGACGGGGCGATCATCTAATGGCCTCGTCGCCGGCTGGGTTGAGTTGGGTTTTTGGTGTCTGATCGTCTGCCCTGCAATTCTCTGGCTCCCTGCTCGGTTTCTATCTATGTCTGTGTCTGTGTGTGTGTGTGTCACCCAACTGTCTCGCGAAAATACCATTGGATAGATCTCCCTCCTCTACATGTGACATAAAAAGTGTGATCGATGTAAATCTTGTGCCTCAGCTGTCGCCAGCTACCTCATCCCCCCCCCCCCTCTCTCTCACACTCTCGCCCTCTGTCGCTATGTCCTTGTCTCTGTTGTGTCTGCTGATCTTTGTGATTTATTTTTATACCACGTTCTCGGCAAGAGCAATAACATATCGGATTCAGAGCGAACAGGGGCGGACATCTAATCTGATTTGTGAGACCAAACAACTGTAAACCTGGTCTTTGGACACGCGCTCCAACCAAATATAAAGGGGTTGTTTGATGCGGTCTGTGTACTACGTGCCGCATCATACGTTAAGCCGATTTTTGTCCGGATTGAGGTACAAGAGGCGGGGTGACCTGGTGAAAGTCTTTAAACTTTTATAAAAGGTTTGAATTGAACATGCCAGGCTTAATTTTAGAATAAATAGATTGAAGTTTATCTAGTCGTTTTTATACACTTGAAAAGTGTATATTAATTTTGCCCAGAAGTTTGTAACGCATAGAAATATTCATTTCCGACCACATAAACTATATATATTCTTGATCAGGACGACGAGCTGAGTTCAATTCCGTCTGTCCGTCCGTCCGTCTGTCCGTCTGTCTGTTTCTACGCGAACTAGTCTCTCAGTTTTAAAGCTATCGAGCTGAAATTTTGCATAGAGTCTTCTTTTTACTGCACGCAACTAATATGTCGGAACCGGCCGGATCGGATTACTATATCATATAGCTGCCATAGGAACGATCGGTCTAAGAACTAGTTCTAGTTAGAAAAACTTTTTTGTTTTCCATCATAGCGTCACTAATCTTGGTATATGTTAGTTTTATATACTTCCACATGATTCTGGAAAAATTTATCAAAATCGGATCACTATAGCATATAGCTGCCATAGGAACGATCGGTCGAAAAATAAGTCTTTGTGAGAAAAACTTTTTTGATTTTCATCGTAGCGTCTCCAATCGTAGTATATATTTGTTTTATATGTTTCCACACAATTCTGAAAAAATTGATCAAAATCGGATGACTATAGCATATAGCTGCCATATAAACGGTCGGTAAAAAAACTAGTCTTAGTGAGAAAAACTTTTTAGTTTCCCATCGTAGCATCCCCAATCTTTGTATATATTAGTTTTATATGCTTTCACATAATTTTGAAAAAATTTATTAGAATCGGATGACTATTGCATATAGCTGCCATAGGACCGATCGGTCGAAAAATGTGTTTTACTAAGAAAAGTTTTTTTTTTTGGTATCAAATTTTAATTATCAATGATTTAAAAATTTTAAATATCTGATATCTATATCCTATATATATTTTACTGGTTAAATCAGTTGGAGTAAACTTTTTCAAGTGTATTAAAACTTCGGCACAGTCGAAGTTAGCATTGCCTTCTCGTTTTTTTAGATTTTGGATTGAGTAATTTCACAAATCCTTTTTAAAAACATAATTATTCATACAGATATTATATAATTCTAGATTTTTTATATATTTGATGGAAATAATGATAGTAACATATATTTTCTCTTTCTTTCTTTTATTTACAGGTATGTAATCAATTTGTATGAAGCTTTTCTTGATGAACAAAGTTAAATTGGTATGTTTGAAAAGAAAACAAAATTGTTGTGAGTTAAAACCGGTCTTTGGATCAAAATTGGGCACACAAAACTTTTGTGGAAGTCGAATTAAGAACATGGATAATAATTCATTATTTTTTCCTAGTAAGAAAAGAAATTTGAAAATTAAGCTGTACCGATTAGTATTCATTTTCCAAAAGTTTGCTCCTAATGCAATTAAGAAAATGACTTCCTTAAGTTGAGATGATTAGGTTTCATTTGACTTTAAATTGGTTAGGTAGCACGTCTGATTCGATCTTCCCTTTGGAAATGTCGACGCAATACCGGGTCCAACAAATTAAGAGAATATTGAGGTGCTTTGCACTGCTGCTCTGACCTACTTCATTAAACGCAGGCCACAGACAAAAATTTTTTTGCTTTCTTGGCATAAGCCTCGACTTGCGTTCGGCTCGTGTAGGTGTGTGTAGCCGAATGAGTTCAGTTTGTACCAGTTTGCCCTTCTGTTATTAACTGATTGATTGAATTCCTCATACAGGGTTGCCCATATTCGACGGACCCATATTTTTTTTTTTTTTTTAAATCAAAGAAAAAAATCAAAATTTGGCGGTTGGCAATCTTAATCATTTAATTTGTTCCAAGTAGATTTGTTTACATCAATTTTTGAATATGATATCTCTCAAATGGCCGCCTCTGGCGTTGATGGCGTATTGTGCCCTTTTTGCAGCATTTTCCATCGATTTCGCCAACATTTCGGCCGGAATAGCGGCTATTTCTTCACGAATGTTGTCCTTGAGCTCTTCTACGATTCTTGGCTTGTTAACGTAAACCTTTGACTTCAAATATCCCCACAAGAAGAAGTCAGGCGGCGTCAAATCGGGCGAACGCGGTGGCCAGTCCAAATCACCAATTTCACAAAACCGGGCGGAAACAATTTCTTCAGAAAATCGATTGTTATGCGACTTGTGTGCGGTGGAGCGCCGTCTTGTTGAAACCAGAACACAAAATTGGTCATCATGTCGCGATAACGCTCCTGGTTGATGGTAACAGCATGGCCATTTTCATTTTGGAAGAAAAACGGCCCAATGACCGTTTTCGCACTAACGCCGCACCAAACTGCGACTTTTTCGTCATGAAGAGGCACTTCTTGAATCTCCTGAGGATTTTCAGTGGCGTAAATACGGCAATTTTGCTTATTTACGGTCCCATTCAATGTGAAATGGGCTTCATCGGACATGATAATTGAGTTTTCACAATTGACTTGTTCTGTTGAATGTAAATTTCAGCGTGGCGTGGTATTGTTCCATGGTAAAAATCTGCTTGGACTGACGCTTCAAACGCGGAATGTCATTAAGCGATCTGACATCTCTGTCAAAAGTTATGGCGTTGCCAGATGGGTCCGTCGAATATGGGCAACCCTGTATGTAATCTTATTATTTGTTAGTTTATGTGACAGATAGTGCTAAATATGTAGGAGAAGAGAAATCGGCCCTTATATTTCTTTGTGGTGCTTTAAGTCATGAGATGAATCTCTTGAATTTTCATTGAAAATTCGTCTATTTTGATATGAGATCTTGGAAAATCCACCCAAAAAAAAAATTATGCAATCTTTTAGCCCGTTTATTTCATATTTTTATATTCTCCCAGGGTATTTATCAATTCGTTGTTAAATAACACGATTTTTTCTTAATTGTTGATATTTGTTTTTATACCTTGCCGCCATTTAATGTCGTTCGTTGTTGTTTTTGCTTGGTGCTTGGTGTTGCCTCGTTTTATTTCTATTTTTATTTTTGTTGTTTTCTTTATTACGTATTGTAAAAATGTATGTAATCAACGTTTATTTTTGTTGTTATTGTTGCTTAATTTATTTCTATTCCGTCGCAAAGATTTAATAGACAATTTTTATGGATGTAATTTTGTAATTGTTAATACATTTAATTATAATACAAATAATTTTGTAATCATAAAAGTGGTAAGATTGCTCTCCACCACAGTCTGTGTGTGTGTGTGTATGTGTGTGAGGGAGCGCAAAGTAATCAAGCAAAACAAAATTCCACAGCATCGACAATCGCTGCTCCCCCCGCCCTCCCCATGAGAACGCCAAAAACCACACAGTGTGAACTTCACACACACACAAAGAGCGAGTTGTGCGCCATGACTGTCTCGTAATTCATTTTGCTCTCACTTGTGCTTACCTCAAGCTTGGGGGGACTGAGCAAGCGAGCGAGCTTGTGTTTGTGTGTGTATATATTTAAGGAGGCTCCATTGAAGATCAACATAAAGCACAACACTAAATAAAACACTAGACAACATGTGAATAAATTCGAAATTTATATATGAAAATATTTCACTCATTGTTAAACATTTTATTTAAAACAATTCTATTTTTTTTTGTACGTTTAAGCGTGAGTTTGCTTTATGTTAAACTAGATTGTGTCTGCGATTTTGCTTGCGACTTACAGTCTTGTTCCCCCGCTAATGGTCTGTGTAAAATGAAGAATCTTTGAGCATTAAATGGTTAAAAAATATATAGAGGAAAGCTATAAGCACCCTTGTTGACAGTTTTAAGAACATTTTCCTTAATAAGTAACTAAGTAATACAGAACTGCTTGCCTGGAAGCGCTTATAAATAGTTGAAGTATGACTTTGTTTAGCAACGACTGACGTACGAACACATTCACACAGACACGAGCCGAACACATGTCGGGCCCTTTGACGAAAGAGAGAGAGTAAACAAATCAGCAAAGCCAATCATTCGCTGGCTAGCGTTCAATGGAGTAGATCAGGGTGGTCACAGTCGGGTAACTGCATCGTATAGCTGCCAAAGGACCTATCGGTCAGAAAATAGGTTTTAGTAGGAAAAACTTTTCTGTTTTCAATGAAAGCGTTCCTAAACTTACCAATTATGAATACCATACGCTTTCAGAAAGTTCTAAGAAATTTGGTCAAAATCGAATGACTATATTATATAGGGGAGAGTGGGGATAGGTGAACCACGGGGATAGATGAACCACTACAAATATTTCACCTTCTGTCATGATTTTGTGCGCCATCTATATGTGTGTTGCTTACTTAGTCGATATCCTAACCTCACACGCACGCACAGTCGCGTCAAACGATTGTTGTCGTTTTTATCGCTAATCGAAGTTTGTATTCGCCGTTTGCAGCTTCAATTGTGACCTAACGTTTTCTTGGAAAAATTTTATCGTGCTTCGCCAGTGGCATTGAACTTCATAAAATTGTATTTTATCGTAAGTAGACGCAAATTATGATATTTCCACGGATAGCTCACGCAGTTTAAATATTTCATGCTTTCTTCAAATCACTTCTAATTGGCTAATGACTTGTGGGGATACATGAACCAGTACTTGTGGGGAAGTAAAAAAAGGCTAAACCACGAAAACAGACGACTCGGGGAAGAAAACGAGGAAGGAGTATCATTGCTACAGACTCACCGCAGAAAAATTGATCGCGGAAAAACACAATCAGAAAACTCAAGAAAACCTTCGAAAAAAGAAAGAATAAAAACAAAAATAAGAATAAATAGCAATATTGTAATGTTTGATTTCATGCTGTAAAGGTGCAATGTTTATATTCGAACAGAAAGAAGGCATGCACAAAGAAATTAATTACACTTTTTTTATACAATTGTAGTTTTTGTGTTATCCTGATAGGTGGTTCAACTATCCCCATAGGGTGGGGATACCTGAACCATTTGAGACAAAAATTTGGAAAGCAAATAAACTTTACAAAACAAAAGATAGTATTTTTGCATAATACTTAATATTCCAAGGAATGTGGGCTCTTTTAGATTTCTATATACAGCAGACCCTTACGTCGAATTGTTCAGACATAATAATGTTAATAAAAAAAAGTGGTTCACCTATCCCCACTCTCCCCTAGCTACCAGAGAACCAATCGATCGGAAAATGGGTCTGAGTGAGAAAACTTTATGATTTTGATGGTACAGCGGTCGAGCGAGTTTTTCAAGTGTATTAGAACTTCCGCACAGTAAAAGTTGGCTTTGCCTTCTCGTTTTTATACACTTGAAAAGTGTATATTAATTTTGCCCAGAAGTTTGTAACGCATAGAAATATTCATTTCCGACCACATAAACTATATATATTCTTGATCAGGACGACGAGCCGAGTTCATTTCCGTATGTCCGTCCGTCCGTCTGACAGAGTCTTCTTTTTACTGCACGCAACTAATATGTCGGAACCGGCCGGATCGGATGACTATATCATATAGCTGCCATAGGAACGATCGGTCTAAGAACTAGTTCTAGTTAGAAAAAATTTTTGTTTTCCATCGTAGCGTCATCAATCTTGGTATATCGTATTAGTTTTATATTGTTTTATTGTTTCCACATAATTCTGGAAAAATTTATCAAAATCGGATGACTATAGCATATAGCTGCCATATAAACGGTCGGTCAAAAAATACTTCTAGTGAGAAAAACTTTTTGTTTTCCATCGTAGCGTCACCAATCATGGTTTGTATTAGTTTTATATGCTTCCACACAATTCTGGAAAAATTGATCAAAATCGGATGACTATAGCATATAGCTGCCATATAAACGGTCGGTCAAAAAACGACTTCTAGTGAGAAAAACTTTTTTGTTTTTTATCGTAGCGTCCCCAATCTTGGTATATATTAGTTTTATATGCTTTCACATAATTTTGAAAAAAATTATCAAAATCGGATGACTATAGCATATAGCTGCCATAGGACCGATCGGTCGGAAAATGTGTTTTACTAAGAAAAGATTTTTTTTTTATGGTATCAAATTTTTATTATCAATGATTTAAAAATTTTAAATATTCCTATCGGATATCTATATCCTATATGATACTTTTTCCAGTTAAATCCTAGTTGGAGATAAAACTTCCCGATGTTATCCAAGTTTGTGTCTTGAGTATTAGAACTTCCGCACAGTAAAAGTTGGCTTTGCCTTCTCGTTTTTTTCTTGTGTTGTTGTTGGACTGCTCCCAAACTCAAATTTTGTGCCCACCGCCGGCTTGCTAATTTCTAATCAAAGGGCTGTCCGGGCAGACCGATATGTGTCAATCGCCGATTTCGATTTAAAGAACCGACCGGTGCCCATCTTGATTACTTTCGATCCCTTGTTTGACCTCAACATTTATGGAGTGCTGTGTACATTTTTAAAGTTCAAGCAGGCTCCTCTCTTATATTCTCTCTCTTTTTTAGGATGCGACGCGTTGGGGTTACCTTATTTTGAGTGCGGCGTCTCTGCTCAGCCAAATGAGGCTGCGGTTGTTGTTGTTGCTTGTGTTCATTCAACTTGCGTCTGTCTGTCTGCGGCTCTTGTTGTTTGTCTGGTTGTTGTCACCGGTGTGTGTGTGGTGGTTTTTGGAGCTTGGGCAGCTTTTGTTGTTGCCTTCAAAAAGCTGCTCTTATTTCGTTTTTTTGTCTTGAGAATGAGATGGTGGGGAAAAAGAAAAACAATATTGTGTCTTGTTTATTGCTTTATTTGCGGCATTTTGCTCTTGATTAGGTTCGTTCTTTTGTGCCTCGCACTTGGCCTGGCGCTTTGTCTGGGGGCAGCCAGGCAAAATGTGAAAACAATTTAAGCGGAACTTAATAGCTTAACAACTATTCCAACTTTAGTGTTGTTGTTGTTGTTTTTATGTATTTTTCCGCCGTTTGTAAAAGTTTATTGCGTTGTATTTTATGCTCGTTGCCTTGCCTCTTGCCCCTGCTGCGCCTCTTTTGCATGTAATATATATATATCAATTGTTGTTGTTGTTGTTGTTGTTGCACACTTGTTTTCTTCCTATTGTGCACTATGGTTGCAGTATTCTTTGCTCAGACAATTGCGTTGTGCATTGCGCCTTTTTGGCGCCTCCCAAGTGGCGCTTACACACACACATTTCCCGTTATTCTGTCGAAATCAAATCATATTAATTCATTAAAACCAAATTAATGTTTCATAAATCACAACAAGAAAACAAAAACCAATGTTGATAACTGAAGCACGGGGGAGGGTGCCTGCCCCAATCTGTCTGGCGCCTTTATTATGAACGGTTCAATAGCAAATGTCAAATTTTGACAAGCGAAGCTGCGCTCAAGATAAGAAAGATTCTTTGTGATGGGGGGTAGGGGGTGGGTGGTGAGGCCACCTCGCTAAGGGTCATTTGGAATTCAGAAACATATTTCTTAAATTGATTTAAATTGAAGTAGGTTTGGTATTTCACGAGCATTTGACAAACATTCGCTAACGAGCACAGAAAAACTTAAACTTGCCACAACACAAAGTTACGATAAATGTTCACAAATGTACACAGGGAGAAAAGACAGTGTTAGAAAGGGTTTTTCACGCTTCAAGTTTATTTTTTTCAGTAAATCTGTAAACTTGTAAAATTCTACAGAAAATCGGAAAAGGTTCTGTTTGCAAACCTGTTTGCTAAACTTATCGAACCTTGGATTAGATCAGCGGTGGGCACCAAAAGCAACAACTCTTCTCTCCTTTGAGTAATAATAATCACACCATATTCAAAGCCAGAGGTGAAAAAAAAAAATTTTTTTAAAATAAAAAAAATAAAAAAAAAAAAAATAAAATAAAAATAAATAAAAATAAAAAAAATAAAAAAAAAAATAAAAAAAAAAAAAAAAAAAAATAAAAAAAAAAAATAAAAAAAAAATAAAATAAAAAAATAAAAATAAAATAATTATACGGAAAAACCCGAACCGAATCGGTTCGCTTCCGGACCGGTGTGCAGCCTTGCTAATAATAGGGAAATCGTAAAGTAAAGGTGGTTTTTGGTGAACAAGATACATTTTGTACTTAAAATAAGAAAGCGTGCTTCCTAATTTGTGGACTTACTTTATGTACACATTATTCTTAATTTGGGAACAATTTATATTTATCTTGAAATTGATAAAATCGTAACCGGTTCGTTTCCGGACCGGTTTGCAGCCTTGGTTCAAACAAAAATCTTAGCTTCGATAAGGTAAGTGACCGTACAATCAAACTTCGTTGCTCAATATTCTCGATTAAACTGATAAATGGTAAAACATTTATATGTTTTGATGGATGCCAAAACCCGAAATATGGGCGAAAATTTGAATTTTTTAAACCAAGGTTCAAATCATTCCTTAAGCTATAAAACGGGTTCGAACTTCCGGACCAAACCTTCTTCCAAATTTGAGGGGTTAAAGGGGCTAAAGTCGTGTCTTTTGTAGCTGTTAAACAACACATTTTTGTGATTTTGGTTTATCAAAATGTGTTAAGTAAACAAATAAATACCAACACTTACACACACACACACTCACACACACAAAAACTATTTGTTAATACTGAATGAAAATCGAGGGGGAGGGAGCGGCTAGGGCTGCTGGCTGTGACGATCCCCAGGCAATTGTAAGTGTCTCACTCTCTCTCTCTCTCTCTCTCTCTCTCCCACTCTGGCACTCTTGCTCATACGCTTGCTTTATGTGTGTGAATGAATGAATGCAGGCGCGAGTAGCGTAAAAAAAAAAGTGAACGAACGTCGTGAATCAAGTGAATGAAATTTTTTAGCGCATTTTTTTTTTTTTTTTGTTCATTTAATGACATTTTCAAGTGTCCGGACCCTCGCTGCTGGTATGTGTGTGTGTGTGTGGAATGCAAGTGTGTAAAAATTTTTACTGGCGCTGATTTTGATAAGCTTGAACACTTGCCTAATCTCCTGGGGCTGTTTTTTTTTTTTTGGGCTACATTTTATGATTTATGAATTTGTTTTAACGGATTGCCCAATATTTGTATGTTGACATAAAGTGGAAAATTTCATTTGTTTGATTTTGTATTGATTAGTTATCAATGAAATTTATAGTACACTCACACACACACACACACACACTTGCATAAAGCGTGAGTAAAACTGTTTTTATGGGGTTTCATTCATTGCACCCCCCTTCGGCCACTCCATTTGATGAAATGAGTTATGCACTTCAATTTGTGGCCCTATTTGGTTTGCTTGTTGATTGTGGAGCACCCTGCATACATTTTGTCAAGTTTTTCTATTCGGTATTATTTGGCATCATTTCTTATGGAAGATGAGAAAAAAATCTCTTTCTAAGGATTAAATGTACAATTCTTCTCAAGCTTATTTCAAAATAAATTGCATTCTTTTCCCCGAAATGCAAAAAAATGAAAAAACGGAACGGGCTGCGAGGGCTCATTGGGCCACTATGTGCCCCCAAACTTTGTCAAACTCTTTACAAAACTATCCTCACATTTGCAGGGTACCTACATACAATATGTACAATATGCGTGCATGTCAACGCATTTTTTATATACATTATATATATATATTTTTTTTTTTGTTGCTTATCAGCTTTCCTTCCGCTTCTACAAAAATACAAACCGCTAAAAGCTAACACGCTTATTGGCTTAAGCCTTAGCTATGTGTGCGTGTGCATGTGCATGTGTGAGTGCCCCCAAAATTGTGTTTACACACATTGATTGGGATTTGGTTTTTTTTTTTTGTCTGACTTTTGTGAATGAAAACGAAAACAAAATGGAGTTGGTCATTTTGATAGGGATTTATTAATGAGCGCTGCATTTTTATTTATATTCAACGTATTTTTATTTTTTTTCTGCTTATACAAATTGATAAACAAAATTTGACAAACAAGTAGAGATTTACCCTAATTAAGTGTTGTTGACAATCAAACAATTCAGCGAGAATGGAATGGCTCCGTTATTCGGCGCAAAAAGCATCAAAGTGCATTTACCGCAGCGCGTCTCGGCGTGTAAAGGAAACAAAATCAAAACTTAAGCGAATAAGAAAGAGCAATAAACTGTGAGTGTGGTTAACACTCACGAGGCTTTGATGTGAATCATGTTAATTGAAAAGAGTTTATATACCGTGAAAAATGCCACGGTTGGATATGCGATTGCTTGGAAAACAGTGTTGGAAAACAGTGTTGGAAAACAGTGTTGTCTAAAACATACTACTTCTAAATTTTATTAAAAACGCCACGTTTGTCCAGTCGACTGCTTAGAGTGTATGCTCTGTCCGTGCGAGCGTTATGCTTTACGCGTTATTTTGAAAATAAATTATACCCCTACCCAAAAATCTTCCGTACCGAAATTAAAGGTGTTTTATATCAAAAAACAAGACATAAACTTTTTATTGTCAGTGTAGTTGCTTGAACCCATCCTTTAGATTTTGGTGCTCACCGCTGTTTTCGATGTACATCGCAAAGATGCTATTTTGCTCTACCATATCTTAAACTTGGAGACCTCACTTAAAAACTAATCAAGTATCAGTATCGTATCGTATGTATTGTAGAAATAGTACGCTCCTTAGAGGTGATAATGATACCACCATAATTGTTATCGATAACGTTAGGTGTAATTTGTGCACTGATTGCAAATGTGAGCTTTTAAATCCTTTGCACTCAGAAAAATATCGTTCTAAAAAGACCGAAATCAAGCACATTCGTTGATAAAAGTAGAGAAATCCCGCTTTTTCTTGAACCGTAAATGGTGGTGTCGTTTCATGAACTCTATTCCTAAGCTCACAGTTCGATCTTTATGAACGTGTCGGTAATGTGTTAATGACATTTTGGACTCAATTTAAGAACCACTGTGGGAACATTTTAAGAACAATTTGATATAAATTTGCAAATATTTTGGGATAATTTTGTAAACATTTTGATAATATTTGTGGCACATTGTGGGCTTAGTTTAGGAACATTTTGGATTAATTTTATGAAATTTTAATCATGTTTGAAAATGATTTTTGACATAAAAATAAGTGAGAACTTATAACTACGTTATAATTTCCTATACAATTTTTTCTAATTTTCAATGAGTTATTTAAAAACAGAGGCATTAACGGCACAAGGAAGGGAAGTCAATAGTCTTTGCCCAACAACTACCTTCTCATGTCAGATATGTTTTAACTGCTTGAGAATTCCAAGTCAGCAAAAGTTGTAAACCCAAATCCATAAAACAAACAAGAAACGGAGTTCGGGTTTCATTAACCTACACATTACCACATTTAAAGTGAAACCAAATAGACCTAAAATTAAATAAAATTATATATATAAGAGCAATACAGGGTTGCCCATATTCGACGGACCCATTTTTTTTTTTAAAAATCAAAGAAAAAAATAAAAATTTGGCATTTAATTTGTTCCAAGTAGATTTGTTTACATCAATTTTTGAATATGATATCTCTCAAATGGCCGCCTCTGGCGTTGATGGCGTATTGTGCCCTTTTTGCAGCATTTTCCATCGTTTTCGCCAACATTTCGGCCGGAATAGCGGCTATTTCTTCACGAATGTTGTCCTTGAGCTCTTCTACGGTCCTTGGCTTGTTAACGTAAACCTTTGACTTCAAATATCCCCACAAGAAGAAGTCAGGCGGCGTCAAATCGGGCGAACGCGGTGGCCAGTCCAAATCACCACTTTTCGACATCAAACGGCCCGGAAACAATTTCTTCAGAAAATCGATTGTTATGCGACTTGTGTGCGGTGGAGCGCCGTCTTGTTGAAACCAGAACTGCCTCATACGCTTTCGACGAATAATTGGCATCACAAAATTGGTCATCATGTCGCGATAACGCTCCTGGTTGATGGTAACAGCATGGCCATTTTCATTTTGGAAGAAAAACGGCCCAATGACCGTTTTCGCACTAACGCCGCACCAAACTGTGACTTTTTCGTCATGAAGAGGCACTTCTTGAATCTCCTGAGGATTTTCGTGGCGTAAATACGGCAATTTTGCTTATTTACGGTCCCATTCAATGTGAAATGGGCACATCTGAAATAATTTTAAAAGCACGTTGAGTTTTCACAATTGACTTGTTCTGTTGAATGTAAATTTCAACTATTTCAGAGCGCTCGCGTGGCGTGTATTGTTCCATGGTAAAAATCTGCTTGGACTGACGCTTCAAACGCGGTATGTCATTAAGCGATCTGACATCTCTGTCAAAAGTTATGGCGTTGCCAGATGGGTCCGTCGAATATGGGCAACCCTGTATAAGAGCTGAATGAATCAACTCTACTAAGTGCAGTCATTTTATATGATTAATTCAGACTAAAAATATTTCAAATTTTAACAGAAACTAAATTTATTCAAAAAATTGTATAGCGTGTTTGAAAAGCACATAAATCATAAACAGATCACCCCCTTATTGACCCCTAGCGACAGTCAATAAATTTCTGGATATATATACATATAATACTGTATTTATAGTCCAAAAATCAAATACCACATGTGCCAAATTCCAGTGAAAATACAAAGTTAACTTAATACAAAAAAAAAAATACAACAATTTTCTTGACAAGATTATAAATAAATAGTAAAACGGGTATTTAAAGAATTTATGACTAGGCATTAGACCTGTCACAACATAAAGGCGGCAATTGATTGGCTACAAGAATGTTCGTTCGACAGCGGAACCATCCTATTAGACCGGGAGCAAGACTAATGAATCAATCAGAACATATTCGCCAAATGCGTTATCAAATTTGAGTTATTTTTAGTTGAGGCAATTCTCCGAATTTTCTGTTGTTTTTTGAGGAATGTCGCCGCGCGCGGCAATACTCGAAAGGGGTCAATGCTGGCCCCAAAAACAGGAAATAACAAATAAATTGCTCATAAAATGTCGTCATCTTCGTGTGAGCACTAGATTGCACATGAAATGAAGTGCAATATTATTTACCAGGAAGTAGACACCTGGCGCGGTAGATCAATAAGTAAGGGGTGTTCGTTCAATGATCGATATGTTTTCCTTTCCCCCCATTCGGTGTGAACTTTCGACCATATCGTAATTCTTATCTTGTTATTGTTATTGTGAAATTTAATTCCTACCGATCGGAGCTAGAATTATAATTCATTGAACAAATATGCGCGCTGATAAAAACGTCAATGAAAGAGGAACGTGCAAGCCGCCTCAAGAAGGCACATGCTTTGTCGTCGTCTGTGGGGGAAGACGGACTTCTGGACTATAGGCGTCAGTCTGTCAGTTTAGTATGTGTGTGTGTGTGTGCTTTGAAGGGGGCCAATAACATTGTTTTTTTGATAAATACAACGTTGACTCTCGAGCTGTAATAAATAACACAGTACAAATTCTATTATAGACGTGACTTTGCTACTTATGATGTTGTGGCAGATGGTCACAAGACCGTATCGTTAATTCACTCATGTGATGACGGAATTAACACAAACAGTGAAAGTTAGCCTATACCCGATCAGTGTAATTCCATTGTGGGAATTTGCACCAAATTATAATAAGTAATATTCTTGCATTAATCATTTAGGTTTACTCTGGAAAAACAATCAAGCATGACTGTAATATACTCTATACCTGTCAAAGTTTGTATATGTGTAGGGTCACCCACAAACTGTGTAAGTGCTGCCCATCACGCCTTTCCTCTACTTATTAGATTTCCGATATTGTCCATTTATCTCTGCGACGTTTTGATGTGGTGTAAAAAACTCAACCCATTTTAACGTCACGGGCTTGGAATTTCCATGGGCTATTTGGTGTGGAATGCCCGAAACTGTTTACTTTGTATGCTCACGTATCAAAGTTAATTTCTTTTGGAGCGCGCACACACAGGCATTTCGCAGGTGTTTCTTGTAATGGTCTTTTTTTTTCTGGCTCTTGGGAGCCGCTTCGTTTCGTTTTTATATGATAGATAAAAATCGTAATACAGACTTTTGTTTGGTTTTCTAGTTTCATTTTTTTTTCTTTGAGCTGATGAAAACTTTATTGGAGTTTCTTTAACGTTTATTTTGTCGGTTTTGTTTGTTTTCGAATTTTTACGAGTTTTATGAATGAACGTGCCAGCTAATAACAATTCGGGGCACCAGAAAGCAGAAGAAGGGCCTTTGAAATGCGCTTTCCTAATCAACGAGCGGCAAAGCAACCACAATATGAGTACAGTCCACTGGCTTGGGAAATGGTGGGGCGGGGGGCGATCATTATATACACTTACTAGATAGTAAGTATGTGTGTACATTAAATAAACGGTAACAAGCCAAGCCAGGCAATTCATTAAGGAAATGAAATTTCGATTTTATTGTTAGGTTCAAAATTTCGGCAAAAGTTCAAAATTATTATGAATAAAGGTTAAAGGCAACTCGAAATTTTAGGCAAAATTTTTTTTTTTAATAATTGCATTTGAGTTTGTTTTATATTTGTGATTCAATTCAATTTCAATTTTGTGATTTGTTCCATGTGTTTAAGTGGTTTGCTGTTTTAGGGCCTAATTCCAGATGACATATAATTTTATTTCTCCACATTACTTCATATGAATAGAAACACATTTGAAATGCTCTGAAAGCTGAATGCTTTTGAAAAGCTGTCTTATTTATATAAAGTATAGTGCCGAAATAAATTTGTATGCCATCTGGAATAAGGCCTTTAGGCGAGCTTAACCTCAAAGTAATGGTGTTTCATGGAGTAAAAGTTTGGTGGATTGTCTTGTGTTTATTACTTTATTTTTAGGTGTCCTCTATACAATGTTCTAACTGTTTTCTGTTCTGTTCGTGCAATATTGTTCATTAAAGTGGGTAAATGTTCAGTATGTAACCCTTACGCCCAAAAAATTATTTTTAAAAAGCCTTCGATGGACCGCGAATTATCAAGAACCACCAGCACAGATGCTAAGCTTATGATCATTTTCCATCTTCCACATCATCCTTCTCATTCTCCACATCCTCATCATCCTCTTCCATCTAGTTTTTTTAAACTCTATAAATGACGAAGACAGACAACGACTGTAAGAAAAACGAGAGCGTAAGTTAAAGTCGGCCCTGCTCGACTTCGATATACCCGTTACTCAGGGTAAGGTTGCCCAAATTGTGGGAGATATGAGGAATTTTTCAAATTGCGGGGGCGGGAACTTTTCTATCGTTCATCTGATCGAAAAATGATGTATGGCGGATCGATAGGTAATGATGATTAAAATATATGTCTAGAAGGTTCGAACAATCTATTTTCAAAATTGTGGGAGATATGAGGTCTTTTCATATTGCGGGGGCGGGAGGGGGCGTGGCAAAAATTTGAAACAAACTTGATCTGCGTGCAGAAGATACAAGTCTACACTGAAAATATGGTAACTCTAGCTCTTATAGTTCCTGAGATCTAGGTGTTCATACAGACGGACGGACAGACAGACAGACGCAGTTGTATATCGACTCGGCTATTGGTGCTGATCAAGAATATATATACTTTATGGGGTCGGAGATGCTTCCTTCTGCCTGTTACATACATTTGCACGAACTTAGTACGAGTAACGGGTATAAACATACACACCGCGCACACAGGATACGCTTGCTTATGAATCTACTTTTGAATCCTCCTGAGCGTCCTCCGCTTCCCTCTCTTCTTCGTCCTGTGTAGTTTGTTAGATGTGATGAATACACTACAGACGAAAACAAAGTGTAAAATCGCGCGATTTTTTTTTTAATTTTTTTTCCTGCGGCGCAGGAAAACCTACACTTTGTTTTCGTCTGTAGTGTATTATTAGCTTACCTCCGAGAAATGGTCATCTTCATTAATTAAATTTTTCTTCGTTGGATCATAAAGACGTCCAATGACCAGGAAAATCTCATGTATTCTCTCCGTGTGTTTTAAAAGACTTCAGAAAATTAATTAATCACTAAAGGACTACGAATTGAAAGTTTGCACATGATTCCACAATTGGGACAAATTTTTTCCAAAAGAATGACATTATGTTGCCATAAAAATTGGAGCAATTCGTCTGTGCTCATTTCCAAAAAGGAAGTACAATTATACTTGCACCCAGTACACACGTTCATTTTCACTAATAGTCAGCAATTACAGAGAAATTAATTACCCAATATAAATTATATTCTGAAAGCATATGTGATCAACATATATTTTGTATGGGTAAAAACGCAAACTTTAAAATTCAATTGAAAAATAACCATGTCTTTCCGGGAAATAGTTTCTGCATGATAATTCTTGATAATTCGCGGTACATCGAAGGCTTTTAAAAAAAATTTTTGGGCGTAAGGGTTACATACTGAACATTTACCTTAAAGTGTCCTCTTTAAGATGGTTTAATTGGTTTTTTGCTCGAATCGGTAAAATCATTAATTTTTTCAAACTTTGAGAATCTGGAACTGCTTGAAGTGTGGCTATGGATTTGTAGCAAATCGAACCAAGTTTATTAAGACACCTAGGTTAGATTGTGTCGGTTGCTGACGGGGGGAGAAACCTTGAACACACTTAGGCCATTTAGTTGGCCCGTTGTCAGTCCGATGGCGGACATAATCCTAATCCTCTAGAAAGGATGATGACGTTAAAGGGGGTAAAAGAGGTATTCTGTTGGGATACAGTAATCAGTAACTGTAGAAAGGACAGCGAATCTTGGTAGGTCGTCTTGGGGCCTCAAAATATGTGTATGAACCAAATTTCATGCAAATATTTCAATAATTAGAGTTTATGCCAAGAAAAATTGACTTTGGTGCCACGTTCGTTCGGAAAATAAATCTTGTTAGCTTTGCCTTCTCCTCTTCTTAATAGGGAAGTGATTTTTTTTGTCCTGTACAAAAAAATCAAATTCATGAGCAACTGAACAAAAACTAACAAACGAGCAACCAAGTGAGCCAAGATCTTAACTAAACAAAGTTACTCACTTTGTTCACTCATAAAAAACTGAGCAACTGACTTTGTTCACTGAACTGAGCACTTTTCCCCCTACCTAGTTAGATTTTCCTGCAAAAAACCAAATTCATCTGCTTAAGCTTTTCTTGGCTAAGCACCACACGTCACCAAAAAAAAAAAAGGTAAGAAAGAAAAACTCTGTACCTGTTTTACGAAACCACTAAAGTGGAGGTTTTTCAAAATAGGGGGGCATTTTCTGATATCGTTCATTGGTTGAAAAACGATGTTGGGGGCTCGATAAGTAATGATGAGTAGAATTACCCTAGAACATAACTCGTAAAATAATATAATTTGTATTTAATTTCCAAACTCATAAACGTCTGCGGGATTCGCGTGATTTCTGACCGAGGCCATCTTATCCGCTCCTCTATAGCAAGGTCCAATTGGAAAATTACCAATTAGCTATTGCTTCCGCTCTTTTTCTTGTAAATTCTACCAACGCTGGTTGTCGTTGGTTTTTATTTTCTTATACGTATAGCTCTAATATCGTTCATCTGATCGAAAAACGATGTATGGCGGGTCGATCATAAATAGTAGATTATGTCTAGAAGTTCGAACTACTATCTTGGGGAGTTATTTGTTTTTTTAATTTGCGGGGGAGGCAGGGGCGTGGCAAAAATTAAAACTAAACTTGATCTGCCTGCAAGTATAAGAATATATGTTCCATACACCTCAAACCTCTATCTCTTACCATCTCTGAGATCTCTTCGTTCATACGGACAGACAGACGGACAGACGGACATGGCTATATCAACTCGGCTGTTGATGCTGATCAAGAATATATATACTTTATAGGGTCGGAGATGCCCCCTTCTGGCTGTTACATACATTTGCACCCTATATACTCTTGTACCTTCGAAGGTATAAAAAAACTGCCAAGCTTGAACGACTTCTAAAGCCGCACCAAAGAGCACCAAAACACTCCTATAAAAAAAAAGTTGAACGAGTTGCCTAGCACAGCGAATATAATTGAATTCATGCCGCGTGTTTATCCAGGCAAAAGGCAATTTTTATATGTTTTTATGACTTGAAATTCATTTGAAATTAACGGGCATTATTTTGATTGTCGTAAAACCGAAACTAGGGGGGGAAATGCATATCGAAGTGGGGGAATTTTTTGAAGTGGTTCGTATTATTTCCGCTCAAATGACATGATTTTGTATGACTAAATTTTTTTTAGCGATAACATGATCTATTTTTAGACTGATACATTATTGTTATCTGCTTGATCCGCTGCTGCTGCTGATGATCAATAACCGTTAAGGTTGAGGGATCTTCGGTCAGGCCCCAGGCCTAAGCCTTTTGAACATTCACCTATCAGCCACGTTTAGCCTGATCAAAACACAAATTCCCCAGCTCCGGGGAAATGTACACACACACACCCATTTCATTATCAGCCTCGCATATATGTCACATTTAGCTATTAGCCATTTATATCGCGTGAGGGCGGCGTCACGTTGCTTATCTGGAAATCTCACTCGCTCACACAAATACGAACTTGACTATAACTATTAACATGGATGGGAGTTCTACCTTATTTAGATGGTATTTCTCGCAATGACTTGGCATATAAAATAGTGAGAGATTAGCTGGACGCGGCATGTGACCCACCGATCAATCCACCGTTATATGAAATTACAAATAGGATAATGTAAGTCATGAGGTGCTTCCCCCAAACAAAAATATTTATTTAACAATTTAAATGAAGCTTAACCTAAAGCTTTTACAAAAATTAGAATACAAAATCAAATTCAACAAACAAAGAGGAGAGACTCAACAAAAATGTTGATAATCATCAGATATTTTTAATTTTAAATATTTCAGATTGTTATACCGAAGGTACAAAGAGTATATTGGGTTTGTGCAAATGTGTGTTAACAGCCAGAAGGAAGCATCTCCGACCCTATAAAGTATATATATTCTTGATCAGCATCAACAGCCGAGTCGATATAGACATGTCCGTCTGTCCGTATGCACGCTGAGATCTCAGAGATGGTAAGAGATAGAGGTTTGAGGTGTATGGAACATATATTTCTTATACTTGCAGGCAGATCAAGTTTAGTTTTTTTTTTGCCACGCCCCCTGCCTCCCCCGCAAATCGAAAAAACCGTATATCTTCTACAATTTTGGAGTTAGGTTTGTTCGAACCTTCTAGACATATATTCTACTCATCATTACTTATCGAGCCCCCATACATCGTTTTCCGATCAGATGAACGATAGTAGAGTTGCCACCCCCGCAATTTGAAAAACACCTCAAATATCCCGCAATTTTGGAGTTAGTTTGTTCGAACCTTCTAGGCATATATTCTACTCATCATTACTTATCGAGCTCCAATACATCGTTTTCCGATCAGATGAACGATAGTAGAGTTGCCACCCCGCAATTTGAAAAACACCTCAAATATCCCGCAATTTTGGAGTTAGGTTGTTCGAAGCTTCTAGGCATATATTCTACTCATCATTACTCATCGAGCTCCCATACATCGTTTTCCGATCAGATGAGCGATAGTAGAGTTGCCACCCCCGCAATTTGAAAAACACCTCAAATATCCCGCAATTTTGGAGTTAGTTTGTTCGAACCTTCTAGGCATATATTCTACTCATCATTACTTATCGAGCTCCAATACATCGTTTTCCGATCAGATGAACGATAGTAGAGTTGCCACCCCCGCAATTTGAAAAACACCTCAAATATCCCGCAATTTTAGAGTTAGGTTGTTCGAACCTTCTAGGCATATATTCTACTCATCATTACTTATCGAGCCCAATACATCGTTTTCCGATCAGATGAACGATAGTAGAGTTGCCACCCCCGCAATTTGAAAAACACCTCAAATATCCCGCAATTTTGGAGTTAGGTTGTTCGAACCTTCTAGGCATATATTCTACTCATCAATACTTATCGAGCTCCCATACATCGATTTCCGATCAGATGAACGATAGTAGAGTTGCCACCCCCGCAATTTCAAAAACATCTCAAATATCCCGCAACTTTGGAGTTAGGTTGTTCGAAGCTTCTAGGCATATATTCTACTCATCATTACTCATCGAGCTCCCATACATCGTTTTCCGATCAGATGAGCGATAGTAGAGTTGCCACCCCCGCAATTTGAAAAACACCTCAAATATCCCGCAATTTTGGAGTTAGGTTGTTCGAACCTTCTAGGCATATATTCTACTCATCATTACTTATCGAGCTCCCATACATCGATTTCCGATCAGATGAACGATAGTAGAGTTGCCACCCCCGCAATTTGAAAAACACCTCAAATATCCCGCAATTTTAGAGTTAGGTTGTTCGAACCTTCTAGGCATATATTCTACTCATCATTACTTATCGAGCTCCAATACATCGTTTTCCGATCAGATGAACGATAGTAGAGTTGCCACCCCCGCAATTTGAAAAACACCTCAAATATCCCGCAATTTTGGAGTTAGGTTGTTCGAACCTTCTAGGCATATATTCTACTCATCAATACTTATCGAGCTCCCATACATCGTTTTCCGATCAGATGAACGATAGTAGAGTTGCCACCCCCGCAATTTCAAAAACATCTCAAATATCCCGCAACTTTGGAGTTAGGTTGTTCGAAGCTTCTAGGCATATATTCTACTCATCATTACTTATCGAGCCCCCATACATCGTTTTCCGATCAGATGAGCGATAGTAGAGTTGCCACCCCCGCAATTTGAAAAACACCTCAAATATCCCGCAATTTTGGAGTTAGGTTGTTCGAACCATCTAGGCATATATTCTACTCATCATTACTTATCGAGCTCCCATACATCGTTTTCCGATCAGATGAACGATAGTAGAGTTGCCACCCCTGCAATTTGAAAAACACCTCAAATATCCCGCAATTTTGGAGTTAGGTTGTTCGAACCTTCTAGGCATATATTCTACTCATCAATACTTATCGAGCTCCCATACATCGATTTCCGATCAGATGAACGATAGTAGAGTTGCCACCCCCGCAATTTGAAAAACACCTCAAATATCCCGCAATTTTAGAGTTAGGTGTTTCGAACCATCTAGACATATATTCTACTCATCATTACTTATCGAACCCCCATACATTGTTTTCCGATCAGATGAACGATAGTAGAGTTGCCACCCCCGCAATTTGAAAAACACCGCAAATATCCCGCAATTTTAGAGTTAGGTTGTTCGAAGCTTCTAGGCATATATTCTACTCATCATTACTCATCGAGCCCCCATACATCGTTTTCCGATCAGATGAACGATAGTAGAGTTGCCACCCCGCAATTTGAAAAACACCGCAAATATCCCGCATTTTTGGAGTTAGGTTGTTCGAACCTTCTAGACATATATTCTACTCATCATTACTTATCGAACCCCATACATTGTTTTCCGATCAGATAAACGATAGTAGAGTTGCCACCCCCGCAATTGGAAAAACACCTCAAATATCCCGCAATTTTGGAGTTAGGTTGTTCGAACCTTCTAGGCATATATTCTACTCATCAATACTTATCGAGCTCCCATACATCGATTTCCGATCAGATGAACGATAGTAGAGTTGCCACCCCCGCAATTTGAAAAACACCTCAAATATCCCGCAATTTTAGAGTTAGGTGTTTCGAACCATCTAGACATATATTCTACTCATCATTACTTATCGAACCCCCATACATTGTTTTCCGATCAGATGAACGATAGTAGAGTTGCCACCCCCGCAATTTGAAAAACACCGCAAATATCCCGCAATTTTAGAGTTAGGTTGTTCAAAGCTTCTAGGCATATATTCTACTCATCATTACTTATCGAGCTCCCATACATCGTTTTCCGATCAGATGAACGATAGTAGAGTTGCCACCCCCGCAATTTGAAAAACACCGCAAATATCCCGCATTTTTGGAGTTAGGTTGTTCGAACCTTTAAGACATATATTCTACTCATCATTACTTATCGAACCCCCATACATTGTTTTCCGATCAGATAAACGATAGTAGAGTTGCCACCCCCGCAATTGGAAAAACACCTCAAATATCCCGCAATTTTGGAGTTAGGTGTTTCGAACCATCTAGACATATATTCTACTCATCATTACTTATCGAACCCACATACATTGTTTTCCGATCAGATGAACGATAGTAGAGTTGCCACCCCGCAATTTGAAAAACACCGCAAATATCCCGCAATTTTAGAGTTAGGTGTTTCGAACCATCTAGACATATATTCTACTCATCATTACTTATCGAACCCACATACATTGTTTTCCGATCAGATGAACGATAGTAGAGTTGCCACCCCCGCAATTTGAAAAACACCGCAAATATCCCGCAATTTTAGAGTTATGTGTTTCGAACCTTCTGGGCATATATTCTACTCATCATTACTTATCGAGCTCCCATACATCGTTTTCCGATCAGATGAACGATAGTAGAGTTGCCACCCCCGCAATTTGAAAAACACCTCAAATATCCCGCAATTTTAGAGTTATGTGTTTCGAACCTTCTAGGCATATATTCTACTCATCATTACTTATCGAACCGCAATACAGGTACAAACAGGTACAGAGTATATTATAGTCGGGCTTGACCGACTTTCTTTCTTGTTTTAAGATGAATTTGGAATGCTCTAAAGCAAGGGTTGTCACCCCATAACGCTCAAACGAGCCAAACGCATACAGAGGCCTTCGCCAAGAGAGTAATCAAATGTTCTCAAAACCAATCATTCGCTGGCAAGCGTTCAGTGAAGTAGGTCAGAGCCGCTTTGCGACGGATCTTTGGAGAGTTGTCAAAATCTCCAGAGATTTCTGTGTTACCACAAAACAAGGTCTGTTCCCATTTTCGATTTCCGCTTGCTTTTCACTTGAATGACTCAAGGAAAACCATTCTCAAGCGTAGTCATTATCCAATTGTTAATTGGCGACAAACACATTTACCCGATATTAAATATTTTTTTTTGATTTTTGGTTAAACCGGAACTTCTGGCTTATCTCTGATTTCCCATAGAGCATCATCATCTGTATAATAAGCCCGGTTTGTCTTTTTCAACTAAAGTAAGAAACAAAAAAAAAATACAAAAAACTTGCCCAGTGGCGGATTTGGAGCATATGAAATATTTCATGCATTGGTTGGCGGTGTTGTTGTTGCTGTTGTTGTTGTTGTTGGATATTCTTTCTTGCTTGGCAACTTTGCGCTGGATTGGAATGTGGCCTGGCTTTTTGGCCGCACGGTGGGTCGGCAGTTGCTCTTGTTGTTGCTCCGTTATTGCGTCAATGCCGTCGTTAATGGTATTATTATTGTTATTATTATATGTAGTATTGTTGTTGTTGTTGTCTGTTGACTGTCGACTGCTTCGCTTTGAGTCTGAATCTGAGCTGAGTCTGAGTCAGGGCAGGGTAAACCGTCACCGCCAGCATTTTAGAGAGCGTTGCCAACTGCCGCGAGCAGCGCGTGCGCTTGCGTTGCAAATGCATTTTGTAAATTTCTAGGAAATACTTTTAAATGCCCTTTGCTTGTTGTTTTTTTTTTGATTTAGTGTCATTTTTTAACTGTTTCCCATTAAAGTAAATAAATGAGTTAATGCAGGTATATTCGGATTGGCCAACATTCAATATTTATATATTTGATTAAAAATCAGTCCTTATGTATTTTTGATATAAAACATATTTAATTTCGGTATGGAAGATATTTTGGTAGGGGTTAAACTTAAGGGGGTATTCTAGTGTAGAATTTCAAAAAAATCGATTTTTTTATTTTTTTTATTTTCAAAGTTTAACTATTTAAGAATATGTCTACGAGAGGATTTTTGAAAATTTAAGTTATTTTCGGAGCTATAGACATTTTACTGACCCGGCCTCCAAACTGGTTCGGTTGGGTCTAGTCGAACAAAAGACATTACGCGAAACTTTAAATGCGTTTTTCTCAGAACAGACTTTTTCAATATATTTGTCACGATTTCTCGAGTTCTACTGGACCGATTCACTTGAAAGTTTCAGAGAATCTTCTTTATAGACCTCTCAAGAATTGGAACTAACCTCATCCCCAAATTTCAATTTTGACCATTTTTAAAAAAATTCGAGAAACTCAAAAAAATGGAAAAAAATATCGTCTTTTTTTTCAAACAGTCGCCATTTTGTCAAAAAAAATTTTTTTCACTCATCGCTAGTTCTGATTCTTGCGACATCATTGCAGATTAATAATCTTTTTTATTTTTTCATTTCATATGACTAGGAGGGTTGAAATCATGTCAAAACTCAACTGCCAATTTTTGACGCCCCCACTCCCAGTTTTTTTTAAATTTTCGACTTTTTTTTTTTTTTTTTTTACTCTTGAAACATTAATAAATAATTGATAAAAAATGGATACTAAAAATATTGATTGCTTTTTTTTACGACACTTTAAAAATTACCTAAAATTCATGTCTCTACACTAGAATACCCCCTTAATTTCAAAATAACGTAGAACGCGTAACGCATTTTTTCAAGCTCTTTTCAATTAAAATAATTTTTATCCAAGACTCGTGAATGTTAACCACACTCAAACTTTTTGTTTAAGGTTATAGCGTCTCTAGAACCGAACTATAAACCAAACCAGAACCCGAAAAACTGACCTTATCCCAGGTGTTCCATTAATCGCTTTGAACCAAAAACGACCCAATTCCCATACAATTTGGGTCGAAAAGGATTTGTGGAACACATGGGTATATCTTCTGTTATATTAAAATTTTTCGCAAAAAATTTTTAAAATATAAAAAAAAAAATCATCTTTTTAACGATCCAATAAGTTTGAAAACCCAAAACTTTTGTTCGATGCTTTTAAAGCGAACAAAGCGAACATTAAGCTTAAAGTTAGGAACATCCGGACCGATTCTTTCTTTAAAATTTTTACCTGCTTGGCATACCTAATAAAAAAAAAAAAAAATAAAAATAAAAAATAAATATCCCTACTTTCAACAAAATACTACAAAATTGCGTCAAGAAATTTATTTCAATATTTTGTAATTTGTATAAGTATAATCAAATGAATTACTTCCTTAGAAAGCAGCAATCTGTCGGGTCTAGCGAAAATATGTTCCAAAGTTCAGTACATCAACTACAATTCTTCTTTTTCTTCTCAATATTCCGCCAATCGCCAGTCTACATTGCTTTTTCGATAGTTGTTGATGAAATGAAGCGTTTTCGGAACATTATTCTGTATATTAACAATTTTCGATTTATCCTACCATAATCTTACTTAGCAGTATATACAGCCATGTTCTGAATTCCACTTCCACGAAAGTTTTGTGATTTCAATTATATTTTAGAGATTGGTAAGGACTCTTCTCCTTTAAAGGAAAGCCTTAAAACTACTTTTGATAGGCTGTCAGACATTTTACTTTTTTGGTTACCATGGATGTAATCGTAATATATTGTAGATAAATACCGTATTCGAGGTGCTGTTGCATTCAGCTTGACAAGATAATTCTGGAACTAATGGATAAAGGATATTCGACTAGATTTAATAAGAACAAAAATATATATTAAGATTTGTAAGCTAGTTTAATGTTTTTAATGTGAATCATTTTTTGGTAGAGGTCACATTCGATTTCAAAGTAACGCATAACGCTCATAGTCACACATACATGGTAACTGCCAAGTCGAACCCTGTTAAATGCACTTTAAAAAAAAAAAACAAAAAAAAAAAAGCAGAGAAAATCAAACACAAATAGCCGAGCAGTTAAGCGTGTGCCAATTGCACCTTTTACACTTTTTTTTTACGAGGCGCGTGTACGGTGGCGCCCGAGGCAAGTTAAACGAATTTAAACAACACAATAACGGTTTGGAGAAGGGGGAATTGAAAGATGGTGCAGTGTTTGGACTACAAAACTGTATCTTCTTCAATCATCAACATGTGGCTTAGATCTTGACAATGTGGCCCGGAAATGTTGGTTGTTAGTGAATCTGGGTCAATGCCTATGTTAGGACAGTTTTATAAGCAGCCAACACACAGTTTGACAGTCAGGTGACTTTAGCTACATGGAGAGGGGAGAGAGAGAGGTTGTCATTTTGTTGTGTTTTTGTGCTTTTAATTTTATGTATTAAAATAACCATTTTAATTATTTTAGTTGAATTTTTTTTTTTATGTACATGTATGTATTTATGGCGACGTTTTGCTTTTGGTCTGTGTGTTATTATTTTTTACTGCGCAATAGAAGCAACAACAACAATAACAAATAAAGCATAATAAACAAGCAGCATGAGAAAGGAAAAGAGAGAGAGAGCGAGAGAGAGAGATACCCCAAATGCGTGAGAGGTCCACCAGAGAGTGAGAGCAGGCTTTTGTTTTTGGGGGGCAGTCGAATTTGCAAAAGCAAAAACAAATTGTAATACTTTGTGTGTGTGTGTGTGTGTGTGTGTGTGTAGGTGCGTGTTTTAACTACGCAGCAGCATTTTTCGTCTGCTGCTGCAACTACAACTGGTGGGTGGTAAAGACCTCCTTCTTCTCTTTTACAATATTCTGTTTTGCTTTCGTCTTTTGCCACGTTTTTCTCCCCACGCAGTCGCATTTTAAGTTACGCCCCAAACCACCAAAACACACCCTGTATGCAGCAAGTTGATGAATTACAACGTAGTAAACTCACACACATACGCATATTTACTACGCTTTTTACAACTCATGATTCCAACCACCACCCCGCATTCTTCTCCTCCGCCTCCCCCGCCGCCCAAAAACACATTGCTGGTGCCGGCTACTGCTGCTTTGCTTGCTCTCTCTCTCTCTCTCTCTCTCTGCTTCTGCTAACGTCAAAAGTCGCCGCTGCGCGTCATGCAAACAAACGTCAATGCCAAAGCTAGAAGCAATAACAACAACCACACGCATGCCATTTTTATTTATTCTAAATACCCTGACAACAAAGGGTATAAACACTTGGACAGAATCTTGTCTCGAGCAGTGCAAAAGCTCCACAAAAAAAAAAAAGCAAGCACAACTAAGCCCACTAAATGCAAAAGAAATGAGTAAGGGTTCGAGTAACTTGCTGAGTTAAAGCTGAGAGCGCGAGAGAGACCAGGGCCGGCCAAATGGAGAGGACTGAAATATGAGTTTGTGTTGGTGAGTGTCGCAGTTGCAAAATGAACAAATAAGGTTTGGTTTACACCAGCCTTAGTCACAAAGAGCGAGGCAAAAAAGTGAGAGTGTATTGGTGTGCGAATATAATGCGACGCAAAGTGTCTCGAACCTACCTTGTTGAAGGCTAGGCGAGCACTGATTGGCTTTGCTTGATTTTTACTCTCTTTGCGAAGGGCTCGGCATGTGTTCGGCTCGTGTCTGTGTGAATTTGCCGAATGTGTTCGGCCGCCTGCGTCTTGGACGACAACGTCTGGTTTACACTGTTCGACGCATGAGACATAATAATCTAGTAGGCCCTTATATTGTCATGTTTCCATTGTGAATAGCTTGTCATTTGGCATTGAAACTCAAAATTGTATGAATTGGGCTACGAATTCGTTTTGCACCCACTATTCTTTCTGGACTTTTATCCCGTATTCATTGACAACATTTCTAATATTTTCAATTCAATAATTTTTTAACAAATATTATAAATGTTTGTTTTCTTATGGAAGAAATGTGATTTCTGGTATTCTCATGAAAAGTTGCCACATTTCTTTAGTTGAATTGGGCTATTAACCCCCTGTGGCCATTGTCTTTTTCCAAATTCAAACAAATGCCTCGGCGGAGAAAAATGTAAAGCTAATTCAAAGATTACAAAGAAAACGACCTTGATCAATCTTTTTATTTGGAAGCCATCAAAAAGTTTAAGGACTGATGAATAGGAAGCTTGTTTTTCTTTTTGCTTTGCGAAATTTCACTTTATCTATGATGATTCTAGATAATTTAAGTGTGTTAAAAAGAATCTGTTTAGAAAAATTATCCATCAGGTCAGGATGTTTCATAATTTGAGCTTAAGTTGATAAAAAAATTTCTTCTACACAAAACAATATTATGATAAATAAATACCCTTCAAAGTATGCTATATTTTTTAATGTTGATACCAATGAGGGGTCTATGATGTTTGTGAATCTCTGTTACGCGAATATGGCTCATCTCTTACACTGGCATGCACTTGAATAGGGACAATCATTCTAAAACGAATATACAAATATTTGACTGAAACAAACCAATAAAATCAAAAGACAACTCCTTTAAAATATTCAGTATTTCATTCTTTATTGAATCAAAAAAAAGTGGATTCCAAATTAACATAGTTTTTTTTTAAATATTTTTTTTGTCCGAGTTCTCAAAAAATTGCACATTTTAATGCAGCACTTGAATAGGGACAAAAACTAAAAATTGGTTTTCATCAAATGGTATATACATTTTCATTATCTTTAACGCTTACTTATTATTAGTGTTCATAATTGAAATATTTTAATAATGTGTGTGGCCACCATTTTTAGAAATTACTTCATAAATTCTATTAGGAAGAGAGTCATATAGTGCCTTTATGTAATTTAAGGATATTTCACTCCAGGCTGTGTTTATGGCATCTGTTAACGCCTGTATGTCTTCGTATTGTCTCCCAGATTCATACACATTTTTGCAACCATCCCACACATTCTCAATTATGTTGAGATCCGGAGAATATGGGGGCCACTCCATAAGAGCCACGTTTTGCTGCTGAATCCACGTTTTTACCACCCGAGCTGTATGAATTGGGGCATTATCATGTTGGAAAGTCCACAATAATGGTCCAAAGATGTTGTTTAGCTCAGGAAATGCTTTCTCGAGCAAGCCTTTGTAATGCGTTGCATTCATTTTACATGACACAACGTGCAGCTTGCATGTTCCATAATATGAGATAGCACCCCATACCATTACACCTTTCTCACGGCTATGGTGACGGGACAAAAAGTGTTCTTCTTTTCGAATATCATGGAAGTAATACGAAAAACCGTCCGGTCCATCCAAGTTAAAGCGTTTTTCATCTGAAAACACCACGGTATGTGCCATTCGCTCTTCCAGGTCATATGATGTCGAGCAAAGACTTGGCGAGAAACTTTACGTTGGTTATTAAGTGGTGGTTTTTTTTTTTAATTTTAATCTTTTTAGATGTTCAGCTTTTCGTAAAACTCTCCTTACAGTGTCGACGCTTGCATTTAATTGTAATTTAGAATGAATTTTGGATGCTGAACAGTGCGAATTTGAAGCTTCTCGAACAATTCGCCGCTCTGCAGTACGTGAAAGTGCTTTTTTGGTGCGCCCTTTCATGTTATTCCCATAATTTGATGGGTTTTTAAGAAAATTGCATATAACATTTTTGCTTTTTCCAATTTTTTTCAGCAATTTGCCTGTACGTAAGGTTACACTCCTTATACGCAAGTATTTTGCCTTTTTCAACAGCAGTTAGCGCTTTTCCGCGGCCCATAGTATTTTTATACACTTGAAAAGTGTATATTAATTTTGCCCAGAAGTTTGTAACGCAAGAATATATTCGACCCAAAATATATATTTTGATCAGGACGACGAGCGGTTCATGTCGTGTCGTCGTGTCCGTGCTGTCCGTGCGAAGTCTCTTTGAAGTAGGAAATTTGAAGTTTTTTTGCGCAGAATAAAGTGGAACCGCCGGAGGAGACTATACGAACAAGGACGACGGGACTAGTGAGAAAAACTTTTTTTTTTCGAGCGTCAAGGTATTTATTAGTTGTTTAAAAAGAAAAGATAAAAGGGGTAAAAAGTGGGAATGGATGTGAGTTTTATGTAAAAAAAGGATAGGAAGAGGTAAAGCGGTGAGAAAAATGAAAATTAGAAAAAAGTGATAACATAAAAGGGTCGGTAATAGAGTTTTTTATCGTAGCGTCCCCAATCTGGTAATTAGTTTTATTGTTCACACAATTGAAAAAAATTATCAAAATCGATGACTATAATAAGATCCAAGGACGACGGTCGGAAAATGGTTTAACTAAGAAAAGTTTTTAGGCATCAAATTTATTATCAGATTTAAAATTTTTAAATAGGCATTGAAAAAAAAAATTAAAATTCAAAAAGATTAGAAAAAAAAAAAAAATAAAAAAATAAAAAGAAGGTAAAAGAAAAAAAAAAAAAAAAACAAAAAAAAGGAAAAAAAAAAACAAAAAGAAAAAAAAAAACAAAAAATTTAGGAAATAAAAAAAATAAAAAAAAAAAAAAAGTGAGTAAGAGTAAAAAAATGAAATAAAAAAAAAAAATTTATTAAACTATTAAAAAATCAATATTTTTTTTATTAAAACGTTAATGAATAAAATTTCGAATACAAATCATTGTCCTATTCAACTGCATGCAAAAAGTTCAACATTCTTGGAATGTTCAAAGCAAAATTAAAAATAAATGGTAAGGGTAAATTTTCGAGGTCCCTCTCCTACTTCCATAGTTTGTCTATACTCTATTCGTCAGAAAACAGTAAACACCATTAAAACAGTAACAGTAGATTAAGAGAAAAATAAAACGAAACAAGTACAAATTTTTGTCCCTATTCAAGTGCATGGCAGTGTATTTGTATTCCAAAAGTGGCCTTATTTTGTGCAGGTTTCATGGCCACACTGTCAAAGGCGGAATCACAAAATCAAAAGCAAATCAGTTTCAGGAATACCATTATAAAAGTGTGATTCCTGAAACTGATTTGGTTTCGTTTTCGTGATACATTTGCTCGCACGTGATCCATACAAAATGTGCAGTGTGACCATGAAAGCTACAACCGAATTATACATGATTCCTGGCCACACTGCACATTTTGAATGAAGCAGCTGTGAATAGATATTTCTTCTGTGGTTCAACTCTTCAAAAAAACAAAACAACTTAACATGGTCCACCCCAAACTTAAAGCTAAGTAAAACGGTCGATCGTCATCCAAATGACGCCGATAGCGACACGTGTGTCGAGCACTTGGCGCCCTTTTTCGCATAAAATTATTGTTATTTCTGTTAAAAGAGAAAAAAAAAAAGTACTAACAACAACATTTGCACATTTTCTATTCTCATTACAGTTGCGGAGCGGGACTAAAACAACAACAACAATATATTTAAAAAAAAGCATTCCAATTGACGACTACAACTATAAATAATTTTGGATATTTTTGTGGAGTGCTCAGATCTTACAGAATCTTTTAGCAATGATTACCTAGTGGGAAAGAGCAAATCTCTTCCAAATTAACTCGGATAATTAATTGCAAAAGAGAAACAACAACAACAACAAAAAAGAAATCATTAACAATGGAAATGTTTCGAGTACCAGAAATGTTCCCAATGAAAGAACCGGAACCACCAAGTGATGGACAATGGGATTTATGGGATATATTGAAAACATGGGAGACATGGGATGATGTTTGTGTGTTATGCCGTACGAAAATGGTTTTCGATGAATGTTGCTGCTGTATCAATCCAAGTACAAATGACAATAACCAAAATGTTAAGACAACCGGCAAGAACAGAAAGAATCACAATAGCCACAGCAGCAGCAACAGCAGCAGTTACAGCGGCAATCGGCGGCGACAACAACAACATTTCAATATTTACAGTAATTGTTTAAACATATTACGTACATTGCAATTGTCATTGCTGTTTGTGCAAATGCAAGTGAAAATGCGATATTGTTGCAATTTATTTAAAAGACGCCGAAAGCAACAACAACAACAGCAACAGCAGAAATTCCTAAACACAGCAACAACACAAACAACCACAAACACTTCGACAAGACTGAATTTAAATTATAATTCACACAACAGCTACAACAAACATAATCAGCAACAACATCAACTAGTGAGTAAATGTGCCACATCACAACAACAACAACTCCAGCAACACAAATACCGTTATTATCAGCATTATTATCATCAACCTCATCATCATTGGAAATCAAGTCTGGCCTATACAATTACCATTTGTCTGCTGGCCATGCATGCAACAGCAGCATTTCAATTGCCACCGCCACAACGGCAACATCAACAGGAGCAACAGCTGCAGCAGCAGCAACTGCATCATCGAACATCCCTGGATATTTCCGATAGTCTAACGAGCTTTACACGAACACGACGTTCCAGTGTTAACAACGATACAGTACGATTATCGCGCAATGAAAAAAGTAAGTAAATAATCGATAAATTATCCAAATTTTTGAGACGACTTTTTTTTTTAAATTTTGAATGAGTTACTCGGAAAGGAATATTTAACCCCGAATCCAAATAGGCAACCCAATCACGACCCAAATTTTAATTTATTTCTATCTCTATTCCCTTCTCAAGTAATTTGAAATTAATGTGTCTTTAAAAAAATTTTCTGGACCCTTCAAATTTTAGTTAGCATGAATTTATCCCGTCAAGTCCCATTTCCGACGTCAAATTCCAAAACTTGACCCCATCCTGGGTCCCACGGGAATGGCGATTCATGTTAAGGCTCCAATGGGTAGTTGATCGTGTTTATTCCCAAGCGAGGGTTCGCCAGATATCTATATAAAAGGCCATAACTCTGCAATCGTATCAATATCGAAACTATCCAGGGCGATTATAGCATAGCGTCAGCTTAGTTGTCTCTGTATTTGCACGTATGCTGTCTTGGGATAAAGCATTGTTTATGAGAAGGCAGTCGTTGCTAGGTTAGCGAAATAAAATCCGGGTGGTTCGTTCAGACATATTGGAGTGTGACACGGAAATCACTAGAGATTTTCGTATAAACGTTTGCATTTTAAAATAAAATTGTATACCTAGATCTGCTAGATCTGGTAGATCTACTGCGCAAAGCCTAGGAGATTTAACTCGTACGATATTCGCTTCATTTGTAATGGTAACCTTACACATTATTGTCACTTATCATATAAATTTATACAATATTAATTTGAAATGAATAAGTTTATACGAAAATCACTAGAGATTTCTGTGTCACCCTGTATGCGTTTGCTTGAAATTCTGAGCTAAATCTTATTTAAGATCAGAAGATAGGTAAATGTCTAGTATAGTGGGCTACTCTCAGAAATTGAAATTGTTCTGCTGACTGTAAGAGATAGCAGCAAAAATGACGGCAAACTATTCTTTCGGTGCCGTAAACAGTTGATCGCTTCAACTATGGGCAACAAGCAAAAAGTCAAGAAACAGTGCAATTTCAATGAAAGTATCCGCAAAAATACCTTTTTTTTTAAAAAAATTGCGCGATTTTTGAAAAAAAATTTTACTTATTATAGGGTGTAAAATAAAATATTCATCGATGGATCGCGGGAAAATAATTTTTTAATATATTTATTTGTAAAAACAAATAGAAATCGAAAAGCATATGTGATCAAACATGTATTTGTATGGGCAAAAATTACAACTTTTAAAATTGTTTAAAAAGAAACCACGGATGACCCTCATGTTTTTTTCTGCATGAAAATTCTTCATAATTTGTGATCTATCGAAGGGAATTTTTTGGAACTTTTCTGAGAGTAGGTCACTGTACTAGACAATTACCGAAGATAGGACTAGGAGGTGCGCGCGTGACGTGAATTTAAACGTGTCACGGCGTTTAACCACGTGATCGTGAGAAAACATAGACTTTCGTGCGAGTGTATCCATGATCCGTGCGTGAGTCGTGCGTGTTATAGATATACCTCGTGAACATAAGACATTTTTATACTCTGTACCGAAGGTACACAGAGTATATTGGGTTTGTGCAAATGAATGTAACAGCCATAAGGAAGCATCTCCGACCCTATAAAGTACATATATATTCTTGATCAGCATCCACAGCCGAGTCGATATAGCTATGTCTGTCTGTCCATCTGTCCGTATGAACGAAGAGATCTTAGACATGGTAATAGCTAGAGGTTTGAAGTGTATGGAACGTATAATTCTTATATCTGCAGGCAGATCAAGTTTATTTTTAATTTTTGTCTCGCCCCCTGCCTCCCCTCAAAATTAAAAAAACGAAATAACTCCCACAATTTTCAAGATAGATAGTTCGAACATTCTAGTCACATATTTTACTACTTATTATGAATCAACCCGCCATACATCGTTTTTCGCCCAAATAAACGATATTATAGTGTTTTTACATTGAAGCCGTAACGACGCTAAGCAAAAATGCCTTAAGGCAGTCGTAGGGCAATTTTTTCATTATCAAAGCAACAACTCGTAAAGAATCAGAATAATTTTAAATTTTGAGAAAACGAAAGCTATAGACCCGAAGAAAGACATGAATAAAAATTAGCGGATCGAAAAAGAAGAAGTCGGGAGCCATTGGAAAATTATACATATTTATGCTCAGCTACCAATTCTAGAATTGAAATTAATGTCTCAAGATGTGGATATGAATTACTGATGACTCCATTGCCATCCATGTACCAAAATGCCAAAGAACAAAGTAAAATTACATTAAAATCGAATGATGATGGGTGTAATATGTAAAGCATGCGTGGAAAAAGAAATACCCAAACCAACCAGCACATTAAAATTTCAAGTTTTTTACCAGCAGACATTTTTCAAATAATTTTATTGTGTTTTTTAATATAATAAACAATTAAACTGACATTTTTCCATTGTTTTAATAAAATGACACAGCTAATGCTTTTTCTACTCTCCACTGCACGACCTTTGGATTGGGTTATGAAGATTGGACTTAAGTACTGCACACAGTTGAGCAGGACTCCCTTAAAATGTTGCACACACTTTGCTTTTGACACTGAAATAGCAGCCAAGTGCAGGCACTTCGCGAAAGGCCCTAAAGTATAAAATTCTATGGCAATGCCTTTTTCCAGGGCATAGCAGGCGTCAGTTTGCGTCTTTTCTGGTCATTTGGGGTAACTTCTCAAGAAAATTAAAAAAAAGATTTGTGTTTTATTTGGGTGCATCCTTCTTCCACAGCATGCGTGCCGTCGACTCTGCTTGTATACAGCTATTGCTGCTTATCCTCGTCGTTGGACACATACTGAATGCGTTCATTAGGTTCTGGCCTGGTTAACATTATTTTCATTTACACACTGTTTTATAAAATTGAAAAACACACACTTTAACTGTCAAAACTGATTTACGGCACTTTGTTTGTTGTGCTTAATGTAAACACTTTTTTAGCCTCAGCTTGGTGTAGTGCCTTATGGCTTCAGTGTAAAAACACTATTAGAGCTATACGTAAAGAAAATAAAAAACCAACGACAACAACAAAAACCCAGCGATTGATAATTTAGCTTACTGGTACTTCCAATTGGACCTTGCTTGACGGCAGGATCTAATAAGACTGCGCCGCTCAGAATCGTGCGTGACGCAAAACGCTTA